>VYXH01011498.1:362726-432989 GCA_013397275.1 Burhinus bistriatus | reverse complement strand
AAAAAAAAAAAAAAAGCTCATGGCTTCATTATTACAGAAGAGTAAAATCGCTTAGAACTAAGGTCAAATATTAGAAACAATTTTACAATTAACACGATGCTAGTGAATGAAGAACCCATGGCTTCTGTACAGGGAGTGAGCAGAAGGGCAAATACTAGTACCATAATTTGTATCATTTGCAGACTGCACATTAGCTCCTTGCTCTCTGCAAATCACAAGGGCTGTTTCAGAGGCAAGGCATACTCAATACGTTAAAAACTAAATGACAACATTTTTCCAGCACTATCTTAGATGCAACTTTCTATTTTCTGAAAGCCATATGCCTGTGATAGCTATAGTTATAACCTGCTTAATCATAGTACTACCATACAAACAATTTTTAAACTAGCAGAACATTAACAATTCACATATTATGTAACATACCTCAAAATGTTGATCAATTAGTTCAAAATATTCTTGCAGTGGAATTGAACCAGAAAAGGTACATGCAAAATCTTTGCAGTTTTGCTTCTTGAAATGTTCTTCGAGTCGAAGCGTGAGCTCTTTTGTTATCAGCCAAAGGTCTTCTAACTGATCACTCTGGATTCGATATCGTTCTTTGAAAACAAGAACAAATACAAGACTAATAAACACATACTTAAGCCACATACATTTACTATACAACATAGTTTAGATAACACACAAATTTAACTTGCTAACTGTATCCAAAGTCTATGCAAGATTTTCGTAAGAAATACATGTTCACAAGTGTTAAAGAAATAACTGTATTTTATAGATGTCAGTCCTAAATACTCTTTTATCTTAACTTTACAGGCAATTTTGTCACACAAAATGAAAGTATTTCTTGCTTCAGGACTACTTACTTCAGACTATGGGCCTGTTCACAAAGAAGAAAAAGCAACGAACTACCATAATAAGGAAACACGAAAATTACTGGATGATAATAAGTCATAACAACAGGCTGCCTACAATTCCCTGCCATAACACAACCTTAGTGAGCTTTACTGAGGGTTGGAGGCAGAATCAGACTCAATTTGCCTTGGACCATGATAGAAGCACAGCATCCTAAGCATCTGATAATAGTGGTAACAAACCCACTCCGATCCACCTAAAATCCTGAATGTCTTTTGAAAACAGTTATTGAGTTCTTAGATAATAAACTCAATATAATTTTCATTACATGTCCACCTCCTAGGTTAGTAGGAAAAATACTACTCCAACTAGTCACAGACAACAATAGTTTGATGCTTCACTGCAGATACAGCTTATATTAGTAGAAAGATATTTTTATCCATCTACGGCTCTGTAAAAATGGCTTACTGTAGAAACAGAAGTGTTAATATAAGCTGAAGTGAAAAATAAAAAACCTGTTAGCCTGTGTTATCTGTCCCAGCAAGTTCATTTAACTTATCACATTTTAAGGAATTTCAAATTATCAAGCTAGTGGAATGAGATTTTATTTCTGTTGTTTCTAGTCCACATTTTTATAATCCTCTCTTCAGTTTCCAGGAAATTAGAATCAACTAAATGTTGAGAGGAAAACACTGTGGAAAATTATAACAGCATTTTTTATCTTGGGTTGTTTTTGGTTTTTTTTTTTTTCAGATAAACACTTTCAAACAACAGTTCCTTATTTCTTTTCATTACTCATCTACCAATACCTTATCCAACAGGATAGATAAAAATGCAGTTACAAGGAAAAAGAGTTGCTGGGGTTTTATACAAACTAGTTCTTTTTTTTGCCCCTGTTAACAAGGTTCACAGTAAATCAAATTAACCAGAATTCTTTAGATCTTGAATGTACTTATTTAAAATTTTCTCAACATTAGTAATTCAAGATTGTTTGACCGTACCACTGGCATCATTCCCAGGATACGTATTTCACTGAATAGAGGATGACAAATTCTGTTTACAGTGTAACAGGAAAGAAGCAAGTTTTATTTAAAAACATGCCTGTTAAAGAAAAGAACACCATCTGCTAAAGATAACTTTCAACCTAATATCCATTTTTTAAACACTCACAATGTAATGGCTGGACTTAGTTGGATATATCATCATACTTTGCCTTAAGTGATTTTTCCTTGAGGGAAATTAGCTCAGATATTTTCAGGCCAAATCAACAGTCATTCCATTTATAATTGACATATCTAATACATTAATGGTTTAAAATGGATAAAACTAATTTCCTCCAAAATGCGTATTTCGCTTCCATACATTGTTTGCTCGTCAATACAAACACAATCTAATTTTACCATGGCCTGAATAGAGAGCATTGCAGTCATTTGCTTTACATGATCTTCCAGCTCTCAAAAAAGGCAAATTAGATTTAGAAACTGTAGGAAACTGAGAATCTTTAGTTGTACTAAACACATGCTTTAAACAGAAGTACAATGAAAAAACTAAAGAAATAACTGTGCTTCTGCTCATCCTATGCTTTTATCATAGTTAACCAACATGTGTTCACTTTTTGTTAAAATAAGCTCTGTTACAATAGATTTTCAGAAAATTCTCAAACAGAAAACCAGGACACTGAAGAGCACCAACAGGTTACATAGGTTTCAAAGGCTTTTAACACTACTACATGTTGTCCAACTGGCACAACTTGCGTTAAGAAAGGTTGTCCTGCCAGTAGGTTATCTGATGGAAGTCTAGAAGATTCAGTTCACTTCTCAGCTAGGAAGCCTGCATCAGCAGAAAAAAATCCAGCCACAATTAGCAGTCAAGCCTTCTTTACACCTTAATTAATAGACAGTTTTAAAAAATTTCAGCAAAAAACCCTTAATCTACATGGAGCAAGCTGCTTTTTAATATGTATTAACTGTCAAAATGAACTTCAGGCTGGGCTTCTTTGCAGCAGTCCTCTTGACAGGCTGAAGTAACACCTTCAATTACTACACTGTTCAAAATGGATTATCTAATACAATTAAAAACAAATGTGAAAACAGGTGTCATTTATGTTTGCAGCTTCAGCAGTGAAACTCAACTGAACCTGGAGACTTTCATTCCTACATGCAGTTCTTAAGGTCCATTTAATAAGGGATATGGAAAATGATATCGTCTTCCATTGTACAAGATTACCTTCTTTCATGGAAAAACAGAAATAAGGACTGATCAGTCCCAATGAACTTTTTTACTTCTCTGAAATCACATTACTTCTAGTCACTATTTATCTACACATAAAATTTTCTTTTTGAAGAACATTTCCACAATGATAATGCTGCATAAGCACTTTTACAAAGTATAAGCTCAGTGTTAAATTACATAGCAGAATAAGGATCTCCCAAATAATACATAATTCCATCTGCATTCACTAGTTCCATAGAACATCTGTCTACTCAAGCATGAATTCCACCTTCTACCAATATTTTTTTTAAAACAAGTTTTACTTAGGTAACATTTCAAATAAGCAAACCCTCTATGAAATTCTCTAACCAACTCAATCCAATGCATGAAGTAGATGCTGGAAACAGGCTGCTAACACAGAAGGTGGCATCAAACAACTCATTTGTTTTCTAAAGTAAAGACTCCCAGACAGAAGAAATGAGTAGTCACACTAAGAGAAACAGATATTTTTAATCTCCTTTGTAAAGTGAACTTCACAACTAAAGCAGTGTGGGAAAGTTTATAGTAAGACTGCAAGTGTCATTCCTAACTAGTGAATAAACAAACCTGAGAGGAAAAGCTTGATGGTTTGGGGTGGGGGAATGAAAAGTTATAGCCTCACTAGAAGCTAAAATACATTCATTACATAGACACAAGTTTTTCCCGTACACAGCATCAGATTTAGCAACCATGCAAAACAAAGTCCAAATGAAAGATTTAAATTGTAATCCAGAAAAAAATAGTTATTTATAAATCCTTTAAATTCTTTAGCGTTTAGAAACTATCATTGCATGTCCAGTTAGTTTAAACTGTTTAAGATCTACTATTTAAACAAATATTAAAAACAAAATAACAATAAAACAGCATGCAAATAATGCATATACAAACCAATACAAATGGATTTGAACCTTAGAAATGTAAAATGGTTCTTGGTACAATGAAAGTTACTCTCCAGATGGTTTCTGTTTTTAACATATTTGATTACATTAGAAAAGGTATTAAATATTATCTCATAGCTCACAGCTGACGCCACCAGTATTTATATAACCCATCATGAATACTGATTTTTTTAAAATAGTGAGGCACATAATTTTTGTGTTGAAAGAATTTCACAACAACAAACTAGATTCTGATTTCTCACACAAAACAGTTTTCACAAAGCATTCAGCGTGTTCCATTTGAACTCTCCACAATGTGCAACAGGTATTCTAGCTTTTCAGTTTGTTAGTCTGCTGTATTAAATGAAGACTTTGTGTTCTGCTGGCTTGGAAAATGCTAAACACAATTGAACTGATTTGGTTCCAATGCGCATGCCAAGAAAGGGTTTAGCAAGTGAGTAGTTGTACAGGGCAAGACCATAAACTCTCCAAAATGAAGAGAACCAATCTGTTTTAAAAAGCACAAACACACAGGTAGTTGGAACACAACTACTTAATTCACAAACTGCCCTATACAAGGTAACAGCATATCTACATGCATGTTCTTATATTCTGTAAATATAACAGGAAGGATATTGAACCCATAATCCTGTACTTCCAAAGGTATACAGGCATCTAGAGACAGGCATTTACTTAGACACAGAGAAGCCAGTAAGTAGGGTCTGATGTCAAATTAAAGTCAAGGATTACTGAAAGTCAGTGAAGAGTTAGAAACCTGGTTTTAGTCCCTTTCAAAAATTCCAGTAGATGACTACTTCCAAACACAGGTGTTGAAATACCTTTGAGGAAAAGATGTTTTTTTCCATTATTATAATGACAGTATAATTCATGAATAAAAAAAAATCACTGAAAACTTGAAAATCCAATTTCTTCAGAGAATTATCACTGTAATGTTACTATATTTTGACTACGATTTTTTGTTATGAAATTTTGTGCCTTCCCTAGCAACATAATTAAATACTTGAGAGGGGATAAGAAACAGTTAGTTAACACTTTGAAAGTCCCGCGTTAATTCTCACACAGTGATTATCCTTTTTCGTATGATCCCATTCTCATTTCATACATATATGTAACTGATGATCAAGCCTCTTTTACATTAATACCAATAGCACTTACGTGATGTTTTTGAAGCAAGAAGAGTGGTTTTTGAACCAGTTAAAAACTGAAATCCCAGAACATTTGCCTGGTCATCCTCAGATGGATCAACAAAGTCTGAAAGAGAAAGTTAAATACCGTTTTCTCTAATTCGACACTGGTATTAAACAAACCTCAAGCCATAGCCAGGACCGTATCAATCTCTGCATAAGCAATTTAGGAAACGCAATCTGAATGAAACTGCTCCCCTTCCTAGGGCTCAGAAGCAAAGAACATCAGTTATAGTTTGGCAAACCCTCCCTTCATTCACAGGTGGAAGCTGAGCCACACACTGTTGTTCTTCCTCAGCCTGGAAACAAAAGGTAGATTTCTCAGAGGTTCAGTCTGTACCATCTAAAAAGAACTGTGATTAGCATACAGTCCAAAGACTATCACCTTTTACCAGATGCAAGGTCACCTTTCATTCAGATATTTATGCAAAAATTACGCAGAAGTTATCAGGAAAATGTTTAACTGCGCTCTCTTTTCAGTTTTCAGCACAGAGCACAACAAACATCTAGCTTGCTAAAACTAGCTGCTCTGCAAAGTCCGTGCATGCCCACCTTTCTTTTCATTCCATGTAGTGGCTCATACCAGGTTAAAAGGCTCAATTTTAGATTATTTTATTTTAAAAACTACTTCATGTCACCTCTCTTCCCAGCCTTCCCCTAAAAATAATGTAAAACAGGGAGTAGGAGAGATACAATTTTTATTGAGTACACCAAGAATCCGAAGCTCTTTCACAGATCACGTCATAAACAGCATGCTTTTTTCTTTTTTTCCCCCCATTACTGAAAATGGGATGAACAGAAATCAGAAGATTTTTATACCTTCTTCTGGAACACATTAGGCCTATGCTTTGTATTATATTTTCCACAATGCATCCCTAGGTTAAAAATAAAATATAATGCTCTATTTTGAAAACATTATCACTGGATGACTATCATAATGGAAGACTATGATTAAAACCCCAAAGTGCAGACCTTTGAAAAAAAGTTTCTCTGTTTCAAGTAAGTATTACACAGCACATTCATTTGAGAGAAAAGGTGTATTTACCCTCAAAGTGAAAAAAATCATGCTACCAAAAAACTCAACCATGCCTATTCCACTGCTCTCAGATAAATTTACTCTATAAGCTTTTAAAAGAGATGAAGCTCCACCTTAAAAATATCATATTAAAGTTGTTGGCTCATACAGCTCTTAGAAAATTGTTCCAGAACCTTAGTCCTCTGAAGTTCAGCAACTTAATCACTGCCAGACTGAACTTATTCAGAATCACTTTATAAGCTCTGTTTATTCATTTCTTCTTGTGCTAATACGATCATCTAGATCTATGATGCAGCCACAAAATATTTACTGAAGGCAACTGTATTCCCTTTTTTTGCCTGTGTTTTACTAAGCTAAATGAGTCACTTTCTTTTAATTCTCCCTTTCAAATCCCTAGATAATGTTCATACCCTTTTTCTACAGTTTTGAGTTTGAATTAATTTTTATTTAAAATCAGCAACCAGTGCTCAGTGTGCCAGTGCATAGTAACATGATATTAGTTTTCCTGCATGGAAACATCTTGTCTAATGCATCCTCAGTTCTTTTTTGTTTGCTTATGATTGTACCATATTGTACCACAGAGTATTCCTGTGGTAACTTCCACCTCCTCTATCTCTTCCAAATTATGAGCACATAATTACAGCAGAAATTATTTTCATAACATTACACTTCATAGTACTCAGTTTCGTTCTTCTTTTTCCAGTCCTAAGTGTCACCTAATTACTCCTTCATACTATTTTAATATTCTCCTGAATACAAAATGTAGCTCAGGCTTGTGCATCAGAAAATATCACTAAGTACATGTCTTTTTTTTGGTCCAAGAAGGCTAATTAAATTATTAAATAAAATCCACTCCAGACCAATATATCAAGAATTCCAAAAATCTTCCTCCAAAGCAACTGTACACCCCTTATACACAACATTTACCACTTTTGCTTTGCCCTGCCTACCTTTTTTTTTAATGAATGCCCATGTTTTCTCCATTACAATACCACTGATGCAATTTTATGTAAAATGATTTTCTGGAAATATAAAAATTAGATCTATATCACGCCCACTGCATAAAGAAATCTGCAGTTTTACCAGAGACAGCTATACTAGCTCAGGTGGATTATTATTGAAATATTATTCCATCATGTCTTTCAAAATATACTTTTTAAACATTCTAACATTAGCTTTGTTAATCACCTCATTACTTCGCATGGACAAACAATTCCTGTTGAAGTTCCTAACACATTTCCTATTTCAGACATATTTAAAAACCTACCTGGAAAAATGGTGAGAAAACTGATGGGAGGTTTATTGGTATCAATAGTTAGCTTGTGGTTTGCTGCTTTTGAAGGTTGAGCTGGAAAGCAAATTAGCCGCAAAGGCAGCCTGAAGTTACACTGTGCAACTTTCGGTATTCCTAAAATGACAGAACACAGATTCATCTTTCATATCCATATTTTGAATATAAGATACTTCACACTGCTGTCCTCAAAGAGGTATAACAAGATATTTTTAATGTGATTAAGGAATATGTTAAAAAAAGCTACGTAAAATTCTCAGGTTTTGTTAAATTTTCCACCTAAAATAGCTTTAAACTTGAATACTTTTAATCACCTTTTCAAGTGAATGTTTTCAACTGAATGGGAAAGCAAGAGTTATTAGCCAAATCTACCGCATACCTGTATTTAAACCAATTAATACGCAATGAAGATTAACATTTTATTTAATGCTGTACACAAATAATTCTACTTTAACATAGATTACAACTGTGTGATTACTCTTGATTCTTCAAATACAAAATTGGAGCATGCACATTTTCATCAGGAATATCACAAACTAAATCCTTTTTAAGAAGACATTCACTCTTTTTTTTATACTCTTAAATAACACCTATACAACCTTTACATCATCTGTCAGAGGTTTGTGTCTTAGAAAAAAATGTATCTAATAGAGATTATTACCCAAAGGTGTATTAACTTTTATCTTTCAACTCATTACATCATAATAAAGCAGAACTGTAGAACAAACTGGCTACTACCTTTGGTACTGGGGTCTACTATCATCTGCAGTTTTATCAGAATGGTGCAAGAGAAAAGACAAAGTTTTAACACTAACATTTAGAAAACACATTCATTAGAATGTGTCAAAAATGTACTCAAATATAAACACTGTTTAAAATTGCTGGCATGTCAGAAATTGCCCTGTATGTTCTATGTGAAAGGTAAAAGTGCTAGTTGCTACGAAACATGGAGTTCTTGCTCTTTTGGGCAGCTAGATTATGGGGTTTTGAGGAGGATTTTTTGATGAAGCAGCTAACAGGGAGACCTTTTTTTGTTTGGGTACAGACACCACTATAGGCACCAATACTCATCTTACTGAGAATAGTATTAATGTCATAGCAACAATCACTCATTCTCTCCCAAACAACCCATAAATGTCAAACATTAACCCCAACACTCACCTTAGCAGAATTGAACAAAGTACATTTTTAAAGAGAATAAAGTAAGTTACTGTCATGGATTATATGGAGACAGAAAAGTCATGAAACTGTTAGCTACACAGAGGTTATCGGTCATATTAGCTTAGCAAGTTAGTATAAAAACAGAGCTCAATCATTTAATAGTCATCCAAGCAACACTTTTACTAACAATTTTGTTCGTTTGCTGCTTTGTGGAACTCTTGCAATGAAAAATTATTTCTAAGACTCATGGGAAAAATGGCTCAGATTCATCCCTCTGGTTGTGACTTCATTAGCTCTTTTGGCTGACTGATAAGGCCTCCAAGTAACTATTAAGTAGCAGTTGTAAAAAACAAAATCAGTGTAAAAAAAGCAGAAAGCTTAAGACAGGTCCTCAAAATTAGGGTATCCCTGGGTGCCAAGTAAAATTCCTGAAAAAATACTTGACAATAAACCCATGACCTTTCAGAATGATCCACTCAACTGTATCTTCATCATCTGATGGGAAAATTAAAATCTTTTCTAGATGATAACATAAAACAAACATCTTACTATTGAACTTAGATATGGAGACTTATCAACAGGAAAAAAATAGTGACAAAATTAGCCAAAAATACTTTGAAATATTTTTGTATTAAAAACAAGATGGTCATCTTCTTGTTTCAAATCAGCTTTTTCCTAAATAGTCTGCGCTCAGTCTGCCTCATCATAAACATAATTTTCCAATATTTTAGAAAAATGCCAAATCAAAACTAAGTCAAACAGTATCTGGCTTTGGGAGGGGACTGGGGAGATTTCTAGTTGTTGAAAACCAAACGAAAAAGCTCCAACAAAATTTATCACTACAGTGAAAAACTCATGCTGGGAAATGCTTTCAGAATATTTCAGAATTTTAAATGGTAGGAAAGAAACACAAAGCAGTAGCAAAGTGTGCGAGCCAGAACTTCCTCAGTCCTTTGGTGTTATGTCTAGTAATACATCTCACTTCATCTAGAGTTGTAATACATTGCACAAAATACAATTTTAGCACTGTAATAAAGAAAAAATGTGAAAAAAATTCAGCTTCTCTTCTAATCTGAAACACAACAGAAAATTTGTAACATTATCTCATAAGTTACTACTATTTAAAGGCATGTTGTGTACTTACCTGATAAAAGTAATAAAAGTTACATGCACTGTAGTTACGATTTAACTTACAAATTACTCATACATTTGTGTTCATTATATTTGAAACATAACATTGATGTACATGATAAAAAAACCATTAAATCTCAGATCTCTAATTTAGGATGTTAAATATTCAGAAAATTTATGCTTTTTCTGGTATTGATGACCCTGAATTTAACTAGTCCAGTGCACCTCACAGTAACCCAAATTAATTTAGTCCCCATAATTCTACAAAGTTTATTGTGCTCCACAATATTCTCTTCAGCATCAGATTTTCATCTTGAGTAGAAGTTTCTTAAAACAAAATCCAAATCTTCATTTTTAGAATGTTGCCCTTTCAAAATATATACATTTATTTTTCTAGTTTATTTATTTATTTATTCTATATTTTAATAATTTTTAAAATTACTTTGTATAGTAAAAATCTGCCACATAGTGATAGCTATTCTTGCCAAGAGTACTATTTTATTGAAATTGTTCAAGCATCTATTTCCTGTATGGCACCTCAAGGTCCCCTGAAATATCCAGAAATTAGGACAGGAAGGGAACCATTAACACAGTTATCTACTTTTTTAATTCACTTAGTATGCTCATAAGAGCATAAGTATTGAAAAACAAGACTCAAATATACATACATCTATATGTATAACTTCTGTTTAGAAAAACTGCAAAACTGAAAATACTCT
This sequence comes from Burhinus bistriatus, assembly GCA_013397275.1. NCBI lineage: Eukaryota > Metazoa > Chordata > Aves > Charadriiformes > Burhinidae > Burhinus > Burhinus bistriatus. The sequence goes on along the minus strand of VYXH01011498.1, from coordinate 422,466 downwards.
TTCAATTGATGTCTAAATCTATGACAAGCAAGTTTTTTCCCCTCCCCCAAACATGAGAGAATTTGTACTTAATATATATTTTTAAAGTTAACAAAGTATCTCCTACGAGGAATGTATCTTTTCAGTACAGGTACACAACTCCATAGCACAACTACCCTTCTCTCTTTTTAGTCTACCTGTACATCAGCTACCTTTCCAGTCCTGTTTTGTCTTTTGATTGTAACTTTTACAAGTATCCTATCTACCACAATCACAGCTAAGTTTCACACTGCTGTATTCTCAGTTAGAAAGCAGCCTTTTAGCCTTGAATAAGATGTTTCCAATAGGAATTGGAATGAAGAGATGTTAAATGACATCATTCACACGTTTAGTGACATCTCTCTCAGAGCTATTCAGTCCAAACAGTGTAGCATTAGCTATAAATCCTTAACAGCTGTTTCAGTTGCACCAAAAAAGCTATAATTTAGCTGCCTAAGCTCTTGCTGAATCTTGAAAAAACCAGCTAAAAATATGGTAAAGACAGAACATACAATTATGTTTTCCATTTCCAATCTCAATGCACAAGGCACCTAATACTTTGCAATTTCCTATGTTACATATGAGAAAGTGCAATATACTTCAGCAAGAAATGTCTTTACTACTTTCTGTTCTCCCTATGAGTAATTGTCGTGTTATGTGTAAGCCTCAGTTGTTTCAATTTTCTCAAATATTCATACCTTCATGGCATCAAATCAAGGACAATAAGAACTTACAGAAATAATAGGTAAAATATCAACTCCCTTGCAAATCAGCTTTATTCAGCATATGTTATCACTCATGAAACCATTCAAACTTTGCATTTTTTCCATTCACTTACCTTCAGGATTGAGGTCTACCATATAACCGGCAATGAGACAAAAGAAAAAAAAAAAAAATACATAAGATGCTACTCAAATAAGAAAAAAAGAAATTGTAGTAACAGGTTTTAAAGAACTTAAGTGACATTTGTTAAGTAGACAATACATAAAGACATAATACTAGCCAAAAACCAGACATGAGACCACATTAATCAATAGTGCGATCCCATCCAACTCCGTGACTCATAAACCTTCAGCTGTATGAATCCCACAGAGATACAATGAAGACTGATTTGGCCACAAATATGGATATCTTAAAAAACAAAAGAGGAAAAAGTCTCTATTAAGATAAAATGAAGCCACAAAGGCACTTAATTTCTGTTTACCAGGATATTACACTTAAAGATTTGATTGCCTTGTGCAAATAACACTAGTTTTTTTATGTAATTGAATAGCATTATCCCAGCTTAATAATTTAAATGAACATCCAAAAATTTAGCAAGATCTTAATTACACACCTTTATTTAGAAGTCTTCCAAATTCTACCATTAAAGGTAAGTTTTTAAAATTTCTTCTACAGTTCACTAATTCTGTTAGATGTCATGTCTTCTGGGGATTTTTTTTATTTGCATATAAACAATCAAATATATTAAGATACAAGATTTCTCTACTTCCCTAATCAAAAGGCTTGCAAAATCCAACCTAATATCTAAAATATAAGCATAAATTTAATTAGTAACACCTGAAAGAAATAATACATTAATTTGCCAGTGAGAAATACCTTTTAAGTTTGATACTCCAGTCTTGCAAAGCAAAATCACAGAAGCAAGACCAGCAAAACAAAAAGCAAGCTTTCAAAATCAGAGGACTGCAGATACTCAAAAGTCTACTACCTATACAGCCATACCACAAAACCTGTCTAAAGCCACATCACTAAGTTGTACACTTATGAAGGTACAGCATCTCATTCACAATGAATAAGCAGAGTCACAATACAGAGGGACTGAAGTTGTGCAAGCTGTTTATGCAGGCTCTCAAGAAAAAGGGAGGAGCATCCTTTTCACTCCTACCTTGCACATATCTGCAAGCCTTGGTCTAAAGAGGGTAAGATCAAGTTCTTTAAAAACATGAGTTTCAGTTTTGTCTAGAAATAAATATTTCAATCATCACAAAGCCTAGACTATCATCATAAACACAATGTTTCAAGTGACACGTGATGTGAAATAAATGCTTAAATAAAAGTGTATATATAGGATAAGGCACTCAAGACCACCATCCTTCACAGAAGCCCTAACTCCACATGCATTTCTTGACGCCAGCCTACTCCATGTCACTCTTCTCTTTGTGCTGGAACAGCTCTGTGTTTGCACAGTGAACCAAATCAGCAAATCTGGCTGAGAAGTAACTGTTGATTGTGTGAGCACAACAGGGGAGGAGGTGCAGGAGCAAAGCCAAGCAATGAGAAGTGAAGAACAGACAGCTTAAACTTGTTTATGCTGCATTGAACTTAACATGGTAAAGCCCTGCCTAAATACAGTTTTCTCAGTAGTCTGACACATTCACAAGGCTGTGTGTAGAAAACTAAGCTAATCAGTCTTCAGTTATGAATAGCAGGGTAAATTTACATATTCTATCACTAGGATCATTATGGCATTATAAAACAGAACGACTTAGTTTCTATTCCTTTCAGTTAGTTTATTTGTTTAGAATGAATATATTCAATTGTTAAAGGGAAGTGAGGGATAATCCCTCCCAATGCTTATTCAAATCTCTTCCTCTGTGCAAAGGCAGTTATTGTCACATTTGCTGGCAGCCCAGAAGGCTGAATAGTCATAAACATGTAATTAACTTCTCACTCCAAGAGGTGGACCCTTAAAGAGCAGAACAGAAGCAAACTGATAGGACAGGGTGGGAAAGCTTGTACAGCTGCTTCCCAAGCTACAAGCATATGATTTTAACTCTATAAGAACAATTACATTACTTAATAATGCTACATAAAATATTAACTGAAGATTAGACTCTGATACACATTATTTCTTTAATTATTACTGCCTTCAATATATTTCAAAAGAACATTTATAAGAAATATGTGAAGAAAAAGACCTCAAAAAAGGCAAATCAATTTGAAATCTCCAGTGGCTTACCTGTTGGTGTATTATATGAAACCACACAATTTCCTTCTAGTTCTGATGGAGAACAATTCCCCTTCAAAAAGACAGACAGGACCACAGTTTCAGATGAATCTGGTTCTAAAAACAATACAGAATTAAATCATGTAATAGGAATATCCAAATGAAAGCAACTTATTTTCTAGCACTTTGGGAAATATTCTACTAAATTATGATAGTTGTTTCCATCAGTTCACCTTTATCAAATCACTGGATATGCTTTTTTCTAAATCCATAATTTGTAAAAGGCAAACTAGTCTCTCCAATTTACAACTGTGTTGAAGCATAAACAATAAAACAATTCAGCACACTGAAGACAAAGAACATCAAAACAAATGCAGTTTTATACTGTGATTTTAATATTTTACGAAGCCGTCAGCCTTTTGCTCCTGTCACACGTTGACAAAACATATGAAGTGTCCTTTCAGATGAGAGCAGCAGCCAGTAAAGCCCTCTTTCAATAGGTACCATTACTGTACATTTCAGAGCAGAAATGGTCTGCAGTCCCAACTGAGGCAGCAGGACACACCTCCCTGGTCTTCAGCTCCACTTAGTCTTCAAGGCAATCCTACCTGCAGTCTTATCAACAGAGTTGGAAAAAGGCTAGAATCACCAAACCATTGATGCTAAGTTGAGACTGTCCACAGGTAAACAAGCTTTCTGTCTCTGCTTTTAGCTCAGCAGTGGCATTTCTACATAAAAGGAATGGCCAGCAAAACAAAATGCCCCAGCAAAGTACCACAGAATAACTGATTTATTTTTTTTCCTCCATCATGAAGCTGCCACTCTGCCTCTCCTCACCTGCCATGCATCATACCATAATCAAGGAAGCATCTCCATTCCTTTCTACTTTGTCTTCCTCCGTCAAGCAGTATCTAGAAGCTGCAGAGTGCAGGCAAGGCAAATTTGTAATTGCTTTAACTGCAGTATATCTGCAACAATGCACTTGATAGAAGCTGGACTATACCTTTCAAACATGCTCAGAAAAAGTAATATGACACATTAGCTGTAATGGTACTACAATAATTTACCTAAATCATCAAAGATGAACTGGTCACAGGTCACTGCTAATGGAGCTTGCACACATACTGCCAGGTTTGGTTTCTGCGCAGTCACTCTGCTCTGTATTGTTATCTAAATCAAGTGACATACAGAATTAAAGGAAGCAATAAATTAATCTCTCTATAGCAGAAAAAAAACATAACCAGCAAAAAGATATGAAAAACCTGCAAAGAGCAATTCAGCAACATTGTTTAAGAACTTCAAATTTCAACTTCAAAACCAGTATTTTCCTTTTACAATTCTGATTTACTTACAGCAAATAATGGAACACATTAACTTGAAAGGCTACAAAAAACTGAGGGGATTTCTCATGTTCTTTATAACTTTAACCCAAGACAAACTAATGCTAAAGTGTTAATTAAAATGTTAATATTTTGCAAGTGTCATGTGCATTTGTTCTAATGTAAATAAAACTAAAATGTTGCCTCTTTTAGGTGACTAAAGTAAAAAAAAACAAAATTAATAAAAACAAAGCTAACTGAAGAAATTATTTCCTTTAACTGCAAAGATCAATGCATAGTCTTCTGAATAACTTCAGAGTCAAGTTCTATTTGGATTTTTACTGCAAACTAATTCTAAAATTCAATATACAGGATACCCAGCACAACTACAACTCCAGATTATGAGAGCTGACCTAACCATAAACCTGGAGTTGGCGCTAGTTGCTTCTATTGTAGGCAGTTATTTCTCTGCAAAACCAATGGATATCAAAAGAATGTCCTTAACTCAGACCTAAAATGAAAGTATAGCAGTGACTGAGATCTGAATGTGGTCTTCATGTACACAGACCATATCTGCTATTTATTATCATCTGTTTTGTATTGCTGGTCTAACCAAGGAACTCACTAAAGCCAGGTTAAATCAAGTTTAGGAAAATAGTATTAGTTATAAAATGACTCAAGTATTAGGAAGTTTGACTACTTCAACAGAATTAACATCAACATTTATTTTAGTTTAACAATTCATTTGGGCTGCAAACAGGCCCTCCAATCATCGCTATTGATGCTAGCAAGGATCGCATCTACCTCTGTACATACATCAGGTAAACTTTGCCCCATTTTCTGAAGCCAGAATCAAAATAACTTGAACAATGAAGATGGAATAAATCATCTTACAGATGTTGTGCCAATTAAATGAGCTAAAAACATGCAGACGCGAGACTGCACACTTCAGAATTTGTAATTAAGGCAGTGACATTTAAAGTTACTGGCAAACACTACCTCAGTGCATTTCTCCATTATGTTCGGACTTCTGCCACATATAGCACTGAAGTGAAGAATACTCTTATCTAGTAAGTTTTGCCAAAAACATTTAATTTTATTAAAACTTTTCTGACAGGCTTGTCATCGGTGCAAAATTAAATTTAAAAATTCAGTTTTTAATATAAAGATAAGTGTCACAAATTCTGGAAGTTTTTTTAGAGCACAGTGCATTGCATGCAGATTTTTTGGGTACAACAACCACCATTACAATGGCCAAATAATATTCATTAGTAACATCACCTACTTTGCAGAAAACATGCAAGGTATACATATACATTGGTTGCAGCTGTGCAAGTCAAGAAAATATTTAATTTTAAAATTTATCAAAATTGTTCTCAATTTGTCCAAATTCAGTGGTTAAGTTCAAATTAAATACAATTATTTCTTACTTTCCTAAGAACCAATACTTATAACTTTGCAAATATTAAAGAGTTGAATCCATTAATTAAAAGGACTTTTCCATCAACTGCAGCTACTTAGAATGGGGACATACAAAGATCAATTAAATGGACTTATCACAGGAAAAAAAACTCTGGAAAAAACTGAATATGCATGATAACTCCTACGTTTACTATTTTTGTTTCATTAAAAGGCATAAAATGCATAAACAAGAAAATAGAATGGGGAATCATAAAGTCTTCCCATTAAAAAGCTTATCAAATATATAAACACATCCATGCTCACTTTAAACCGTGTTTGCCATTGGCCTTACAATAGCAATAATGAGCAGATGAGGGAGAACAGTGGGTGTTACCTGTGTTCCCAGTACTGAAATCGTAACCACTCTCCAAAAATTGAATTTTGCAATTATAAACACAATACTTTCCTCTCTAATAACTCACTTATACAATATATTGGCTCCAATGTAAATTAAAAGCTGAGAAATTCATACCTTTCTGGAAGTAATTTAAATTTACATTACATATTTTAAGGTACCCTTATATTCACAAACAGCCTGATTCAAAGTCCAATGTTGTTCATCTGAACTTCTTTGAGCAAAACTGTCACAGACTTTATCAGGATTAGGATTTTATCCTGTATCATTTTAGCATTTAAAAATGCAGAGAAAGATGCTGGACCAAGTACAACTAAAACACAATAGCGTAAGGGAATCTGGTTCAATAAATAGTTCAGTTACCCTCCAAACTTTTCACTCAAGACAGAGGGAGAACTTGCAAGGTTCTCAAAAACAAGGCTCCATTGATATTCCTAGAAGATCCTCTCAAAGTCAGAAATAAAAATCATGATCCATTTTAGGCAATACTGAGGAGAAACTACGCTTGCACACACACACTCACACTTTCTTTTACAGGCAGCAACTCTCAAGGATGACTGCAATGATGTCAGTTTTCAAGTTAGATTTTCCTAGCATTTTTTTTCACTAGTGAAAGCTATTAAAGTCTTTTTACAAAAGAAAGTCTATTTTTGTGTATTGACAACTAAAAAGGCAGCTGAAGATAACAAACTTCGCATTTCAAGTAACCAAACATTTATTCCCTTTGAAAAGTGTTGATAAATTATTCTTATAACTTCAAAGACAACTTCATTCCATGCTAATGATGTTTTTGTGTCTGCTTCTTGATAAGCCTATCAAAAATAAAACTCCAGTCGCTTTCTGACTTCAGCAGAAGGCTTGCTAGAATGACACCTTGTCATACTAAGGTGAAGAATTACATATATATTGCATTTCAAATTTTACTCACTTTCATGATTCAAGTGAAAGACATAGAAAGTGACAGGTTTCTTAAAATTTGCCACTGCTATTTGAATGCTACTGGTTGAGTTAGACACAGTACCTTCACTGTGACTGACGGTACTGCCTCTGCTTTTACCTCACTGTCAATGGCTTGCTGTGAAGAAAAAGATGAAAACAGAGTAAATTCAATATTACACATGAATGAGTGAACACAATGAATGCAATATTACTTTCCTACCATCAACTTGGTAAACAGGGAATTAACGGTAAAGGACTTATCATTCCTATGACAGATTAAAATACACAAAATACATTTCTGAGCTCCTTCTGAAAATGTAAAGCCTCTGTTTGAAATTGCCTGCAAAACGGATAGCACAAGGTCATGAATGCTGTGTATATAAGAAACTAATACACTTTGATATATATATGAATATTTGATACTATTTTGTTTGGCACAGTACTTTCCACTGTATATTTATTTAAATTCTGGAAATACCTTCTGTTATTCAGTAGGGAAAGGTGACTTCCAAAGTGCCAATATATTATATACACACCACAGTATGTACTATAAAATCATCACATACTATCTGATAATCAGAAATATATTTTGAACTTCAAAATAAAACTATAGCAGGCATCTTGCTACTCCTGCTAATTTCTATTTCCATCTAATTAAAAATCATCTTGACCTTGCAGTCTATTTTAATATCTTCTTTTATGCTTATATTTCATTTTGCAACAGGTCAGTCCCTACATTTTAAGAAAATGTTCCTGTTTGTTTAAATTATTTTATTTTAAAGAAACACTTCACTTCTGCTATAATAGCAAACCACTGACTTGAACTTATACCTTCTCATGATAAGAGAGTAAATTAAGAACAGTTTGATGTCCCCTACCCACTCTCCTTTTCATCCCAACATGCCACTATAAGGTCCACATCTGCAAAGTTCCTAAGAAGTCAGGAAGTTGGTAGGTTCTCTGGGTTCTAGAAATAGGACCTTCATTTGTACATAGAATATCTTTTTCAGTTAAAAAACATAGCTACTTTCATACTGGCTTGTCATGCCCACTGTCTCTGGTGACTAGTGATCCTGAAACAATAGCAGAGGTGCAAAGAGATTGATCCTTACCATATTCAGCTTTCAGAAATCAGCTGGACTTCCTGGATAAAATCCTGTACACGGGGTAGGAGGGGGGTGGGGGGGGATGTTATATAACCAGAATGGTCCTCCACTTTCTTATCTAATCCATTTTAATCATCTATATCCTCTTTGCTTTTACCACACACATCACAATTTAAATCTTTTCAAGTGCAGAAGTAGTATCTACAAGTCTGTAGTTTCCAAGACCACTGCAGAAGCCCTAAAATTGTATCAATGCATCAATCCTTCCCCATGAAGTATCTTAGGAGATTTTTCCTTTCTAGATGGCTACTGAAGGAATCCCCAGGAAAGCCTGCCTCACAGGAAACTAAGATATACGGACAGCCTTGGGAAATAAAGATTCAAGGCTGTGGTTCAATTGATATATTGAGTTACTTATATATGAAATAAACCATTTGCATCTGGAAGGTTGAGCGAATGAGCACAGCAACATTAAAGTATTCTATGGTGTTATGGTTTGAAGAACTCATAACAATTTATTGTCCATTAGAAAATTATTCTATCACCCAATGACCCCTCCCCACCCAGGAAGGGGAATCGGGGAAAAAACAAGAAAACCCAAGGGTTGAAACACAAACAGATTTAATAGAATAAGGCTAAATAATTAACATTAATAATACTAAAGAACCAATATTGGTCCAGATATCAATATAAAATATACAAGGATTATACTCAGCCAATTTTATCAGTAGGAAGCTGTGCACTCCCAGCAGTGGGCAGTAAATGTTCGACACTGCGAGTGCTACAGCTTTGGAAGGAAGGGAAGGCCTCAGGGGTCCAGCACTGGGGCAAGAAGTTCTCAGGATCGCAGCCATCAAGGGAGAGAGGACTCCTCAGCAAACTTTCTAATTTATACTGAATGTGATGTTCATGGTATGAAATAATCCTGTTGGCCAGCTTGGGTCAAGTGCCTGGGTCTCACTCCTCCTCGTCCCTGCACCTGGCTAGCTCGGAAACAGCTTGAAACCCACACACCATAGCTGGCTATAAAGTAAATATTTTCACAAATTCAGACATTAGAGTCTTTTAAAAATGCAGTTTTCCCAAGCATTAGAAGAGACCTTATTGAAAAGTAAAATTACTGACAGAGAAATTAATCCTGTGTTGCTTAAACCAGGACAGAATCTAACAGTTCTAAGCATTGTGAGCAGATTATTGCAGCTAGCCAAGGCCATGTCACATTGTCCTTTTTTCCACAGACAAGTGCTAGGACGCTAGCACACATTATAAAGAGGTCCCTTTATCAAAGAAGAATAGTAGTAGAGATAGCAGTAGTAATAATAACAGAGTTTAAATAAATATATCAAATATACATATAAAAATATTAAAAAGCAGCCTCCTGTATATTTTTTTAAACAGTAAGTAGCCCTGAAAAACAGTTTTGCAGAAATTAGTGGCCAGAAATCACTAATTACAGATGTTCTAGCATAATGAGTATGTTCTAAAATATTAAAGTGAAAAGTTTTAAGAGACAGTATAAGCTCTCCTGAATCTTAATTTGAATTCATTTTTAGAAACTACATATGTATACAAGATGAATAAACTAATTAGGCTGCTATAGCAAAGAATACTGAATGATGCCTTGCCAGAGAAAGATGAGTGGTTCGTGTATTCTATCTTTAAAAGATCCACAGGGTGACACTTCTGCTGTTAACTGCTCATCATTATAAATTCTCACCACTACAAAGTTATTCCAGATCATAAGTTCTTGTTTACTTATGGTTGCTTAGCCACGAATCTAAAGGTCCCCAGACAGAAGATACTAAATAATTCAAGAATTCTAGTTAAAATTATTAACAAATGTATGGTTTAACTGATGGAAAACTGGGGGCTATGCATAAGCTCAGTCCCACAAATATAAATATGTAGTAATCACTATCTATGATCAACCATTATTTACTCATGTACGAAACCAATGTTTTCAGAGTAATATCTTTTTTATACAGGTACATACAGATTCTACATCCAAACTGGGTGACACTTCTGCTGTGACAATTAGATTTCTGTGTTTTTCAGATTTGGGCAAAATATCTGAAAGAAAAAGAGAAACTAAATCAGCTCTCCTTTAACAAACATGCAGCTACATTTCTAAAAACATTACAATTTAGACAGCATCAAGTTTCAGACTTACATCATTACACCTACTAGTGTAAAGGAAAAGAATAATACTGCATATGATTTTTGACCAAAGAAACTTCCCAATTTTATAAGATTTCTACAGACAACCTAAACCTGGATCTCATTCTGGATGTCTGATTTATGCATGAAAAAGGATTTAGATGCATTTTATAACAAGATTTTACACCTACTATCCATGATCTTCAGAGACTGTAAGGAATTTTTAAACTTTTATCCTCATGTGCATATACTAATATACCTATAATAAACAACTATCTCCAAAATACACACCATACATCTCATGGCACTTTCATCTAAATAATTTGATAATGAATATGTTAGACACAGAAAGATTCTGTTCCCAATAGCGTAAAATTAAAATAGATTTCAGAAATTTCTCTGCGTAAGAAGGTATAGGAAAGTTTTATGTACAGAACGTTATATGTGACTTGGTTACAATATATATTACCTGATGATTTCCAGGACTGTCAACATAGAAGGCAAATAATGTTACAAACTCATGCATATCTATGATATAAAACCTTATGCAGATTCACATATGTAAAAAAAGTTGTAAAGATTAAAAGCTAGGCCCTTATATACCAAGAGGAATTACATAATCTCCTCTAAAGAGTCCAGAATGCCAGCTCTAAGATATTCACATTTTTCTGAATAGCACTTTTATTTCTTAATACTAAATGTATTGGAAAAAGAAAGGCCCAAACAGGAAATGTATAGTTCCTAAAGTAACAAACAGTAAAGACTTAATGTAAAGGGGAAATGAACATATTAATTGACTAATTGAGAGCATGAGCACATTCAGAAAGCTGCAAGAATTTTATTACACATAGGGTCCTGAAAATGACCCAGAACTAGTAGGCAGCACATTATCTCTTTCTAACAAGAGGATCAAGCGAGAAGATTTTGATGAAGACAGAAAACTAGTTTTCATTTTCTTGTGCTCAGAGAAAAATGTATCCCTTTAGTACAAGGAAAAAAAGCAAAACCAAAACATGTTCCTCCAATACCACCTACCACAGAAGCCTAGGCCTGTTTCATGCTGCCACAATTGCACAACTGGTTCTGCCAATCACACATAGCTCAGCGCAATCCATTCCACTTCTATAGATAAGAAAATACCTTCCTTTTCTATCACGTCTTAACCATTTCTCTTCAGGTTGCTTCTTCAAGCAAACTATTATGCAAGTTCTGTCATACAGTCATTTTTCTATTAGAAATAGGACAGAGATCACAACCAAAGTTTACATATAAGTATCAGCTTTTTGTTACTATTAAACTGAGCCAAAACACCTATGTTTAATCACTTACATCATCCAGACTGATGCAAGTAACATTAGATTTAAGTTAGTATGACAGTTAAGATTTTAAAATATTTCATCAGTTTATAATGTAAATCCTTATACTTCAAAATGTATAAAACAGCTTAAGTTCAACAATTTAATGGTCAGCACTGGACAGAAATAGAAGACATTTATGGAAATAACTACTCTAAGGGTTTTTTTTATATGATGACCTAATTCTAAATACCTTCCGTGTTTGGAAATCAAAATGAAACAAAGAAAAATTATTTCCATATAAGGGTATATATTTTCAAAACAACACAAGCTCTTACTGCACAAATCTGAATCCAAAAGACAGAAAAGTCAATGGTTCATTTTAAAGATCATGTTTAGGAGTAACTTCATGGTGACCAGTGTTCAAAAGTGTTTTGTATTCAACCAGACATGATTAGCAGTTATTTTAAGACTTAGCTAAACTTCTGTGAAAAAAGCCAAAATGAAACAAAGCCAAAACATCCAAAACTGAAAGGCATTCTTCATACATAAAAATCTTTGTTGTAAAAAAGGTTTTCTCACAAGTTTTACATCCAGTTAAAGCCAAACACATCATCATTTGAGCATCTTTCCATAACAAATAGAGCATTCATAAAAACTCATCTGAAAACATCACTGTAACACCTTAGATCAGATTAGAAAGATTGAAGAAGAAAAAAAAAATAAGAGGAGGAGAGAATGGGGAAACGATCAACAATATTCACAGTAAACTTGTTAATCATGCCATGATAGTTATCAGAAAAGTTACAAAGGACAGCTATGTTTCCTTTCCGTCTCTCTAGATCTTCCACATAGTATGTTAAAAACTAACAAACAAAAGTTGATTCACTTCAAATGGATTTATTCCTTCCATCATGCTTTTCTTTCCTTTCGTTATGACAGCCAGACAAAACTGCCAAATACTTATAAAGAGTTGTGGTAAAAATCAATGGAATTTACCCAAATTTATATGCTTAAATAACCAATTAGCAGATTTGTATAGTTAAAAAACTTACATTAGTCTATCACAATAATGGACAAAGTCATATGCAATTACAAAAAAGAGAAATCTTTGAATTGTAGAATCAAGCTCATGACTGCAGATAAATAATTTGTTATTTTCTCAGGATTTCAGCTGTGAGCTTTTTTCACTCCCTTTTTCAAACAGAAAGCCATGACTATTTCTTTAATGCATTTTAAGAACGTACTATCACCAGGAAAAGATTTTAATCAGTTCTTTCTACTGGTCTAAGATTTTCCCATAGTTTCCTGTAAAATTCCATGCTTCCAATTCCCTGTGCGAATCAGATACACTGTTTAAAACCTCAGTTATGAAAACAAAAATTTGAAAGATCTGTGTTGAAATTAAGTGCCCTTACTTGAACAAAATCAATGCAAGTTATTAGCAATGTATGTAAATTCCAGACTTTATCATGATCAGTTATTTGGGTTTTGATATCTCTCACCATGTTTTTCAAATACAATCACTTTTGAAAGAAGTTAAAGCAACAGAAAAGTTGCTTTAAGAAAAGTCATTCTTTGTTAATTGCCTGACTTAAGAAGCCATTTGTAATAAAACAGAATTTGGCAATACTTTTGCTCTCTCTGAAGCCTAAGTATGTCAGACTGGTGCTGTGAAATTCCTTAAGTTTTCTTGCCTTTGGGTAGTACATGCACTGTCAGGTTTTTTTTCTGAATCCTTGCACTAGTGAGAATTATTTGCAACCTGACATAAACATCTTGAAAGTTCCAGCAGCCATTATAACACTATAAAGAAAAAACTCTGTATCCAAGGGCCTTACCGTCTAGGATTTGGTTTGTAAATTTTTTTATTAAAACCTATGCTTTACTAAATATTACATTTTCTACAGAAATGTAATTATGGTTAAAGTATGAAAATAAAACAAAATATTTTAAAGTGCTAAAAGGAAAGTCAGGTGGTTAAAAGTATGTACAACTATAGAAAAGGGAGAAGTATACCTTGTGTTTTTGTGGCCTCCTTGATGATTTTCTGAAGCTCTTTCATTTCAGCATTGAATTCTTCATAGTTTATTTCCCTAGAATCAACCCTAGGAGCCTGGAAGAGTGAAGGATCAGTTCCAAGGTAGGAACACTGAAGATGCCCATTGTCACTCAGAGTGACTATAACACCCTTCAAGTCTCTGCATAAAAAAAATAAAGCTCATTAAGAAATTGGGAAGAATCACAGAAGCAGTAACATTGAATTTATGCTGCTTCTACTGTTCCATCTACAAATATAATAGAACTTCCTGTTTTTAGTGAGATTCTCTTACCAAAAGAAAACAACAATATTTATTCTTCGCCTCAGATGTGTTTATTCATATTATTCCCACTTACTGAAATCACACCTAAAAACCAATCTATGCTAGATAGATGATAAAACATCACCCAAGTATCTCAGAATTTGTATAATCAAGACAGGTAAAGGAAAGGATCGGGATACAAACAAGCTGAGTATACCGCACAGTTGTAACATTTTTTATTCACAAATTGTTATTTAAGTTTTTTGAAGTATGGATATTCAGGTTGGTATGCAGAAGAGGAATTAGCTAAATGGAACACCAAGTAAGGGAAGAAGAAATTAGAAGAAATCACGAGTGGATGGAACATGTCAACAGTGAAGACAGCAGTAGGACTTTGATGGCATCTGTAGCACTGCTAATCCATTCTTTCGCTGCTACTGCAGCTGCTTTGCTGGCTTCAAACCCTGGATGGCTCTTCCCTGCAGTATCTTTCTGAAAGGAAGCCACATAGATCCAGAAGATTCCCCTTGCACTGCTCTGGATCAATACAAATGAGTGTTTTATTAACTACACTCTGGACTCTCTTGTCCCGAGGGAACATTATTTCATTGAACTTACTCCTACAAAAATTCCACTCATTTTGCTTATCTGATCATGTACCACGTAAATGCAAGATTTAGGAAAGTATTTAACAAATTATGAGACAACAAGGAGCACTGCCAATATTTTGCTTAACTTGAAGGTTATTCCTAAACAGAAGAGGAACTGAACAGTAAAGAAAGACTAGCATAGATGTTAACACCAAGAGTTAGGAGAAAGCTAACTTTCACATTTTATTTTTTAAAATGCTTACTGTTAATTAAATTAAAAGCTTGTATTTATTTTCATAATCATGAGGTGACATATCCATAATTTGCTCTTATGCCAGAATATCTTATAGCAGACACTGCCTTTGCGTCAAATGCAACTGTCATATAAAGACAGATCAAATTTAATTATTAGACATAAAACTTTATTTTTATAAGAAAGCCTAATGCACTATCCCACTAATTAAACCCATGTAAAACATTTCATTCATATAAGTGTTCAAGCTATAATTCATAAAGAATTAACAAAACTTCTTTTAACTTACATATGCTGATACCTTTCAAGTGCCTCCTCTAGCACAATCCTCATGAAAAAACAGGTAGCTATATTAAAAAAATATAATTCTCTCTGGTTTCCTATGTTGTCTTGTAGCATGGCTCCAGCACACAGAGATAGGAAACCTCATTCCAAAATCTTCCAGGGTAATAGTAAGTATGAAGGCAAACAGATGTCACAGATTAATTTTGATAACCGACTGGACAGTCCAAAATGCCTTTTTACAGAACACTAAGGCCACAATCCCAGTGTTGGTTTCACAACTGCAATCAAATTTTCTGGAAAAACTATGCTGTAACTGAGATCATCTGAACTGTCTACGGTTATATTATAACTGCACACAGGAATGAAGACCCCACTGGGCACTATACAAAGAAGTAGTTGCTACAGATAAGTTTGAGCTTTCTCTTTCTACAGAAAGTAATTTTTACTCAGTGAATGAAATAAATCTCCTGGTTGAACTATGAACATATGGAAACTGGTTGGGGTTTTTTTTGGATGACAGGTATCCCCAGTTAGTCCTTCGTTGCAAGTGGGACATGTAAACCTGAAGTGCCTTCTGGAACAGAACACACATAGTGGGGCTCAAATCACACTATTCCCCTTATCTGTTATGTACGCTCAGGTTAAACAGAAACAGTCTTTTCTTTTGGGTTCCTATTGCCACAGAAAAGCTTCCAGTTACCACAATTTTTAACATATATTAACATTCACTACAAAAGTTAAGCAAACTGTAACAAGAAGCTGTCTTTGTGAGTGCCCTAAGGCTGGAGATGCAAAGTCCCCCAGACAAATACTTTAAGATTTAAGTAGAAGACTTAATACCGATTTTCAACTTACATATCCAGTATCCGTGTTAGCAGCCATCCCGTCAATGTGATGGCCTATTTGTGACCTGTAAGCTTGGGGTTTGCATCCGCTATTTCTGACAAATTGTAAACTCTCAATCCAAACTGAGAGGACATGGAACTAAGCACGAGTCCTGGTTTCTCTGGCTGCTTGAATATTTGTTGTCAACTATACTTGGTTTCCTTTCTCAGGACTGGCTCTGTTGTTAGAATTACATGCAGAACTGCTCATCCTAGTTTTCTTACATCCAAAAAGCTCTGTACAACACACATCTGTGCTACATTTACAGAATTCTGGATGGCACATGGAACAAACACATTGGACTAACCCTGAGATCTGTATACGAACAATGCAAGGAGACAGACTATTGTGAATATTTCAACCATAACACAGTCTTAGTAAGGTATGCAAATAACCTAATGTGTAGGACTTTGCTTAATACCTACCAGGTGTTTGCAAAGAACTTTCCCATACTGGCGATGGGTGCAGTAAAGTCTTTTAAAAAGGGATACTGTTGAAGCAGATGATACGATGCTACCAAATACACTGCCCCACACTTTTCTATTTATTTATAGCAAATAATGAAGTTGCTAAAAAAAAAAAAAAAATGGAACAAGAGAAAATGACATGAGCTTGTTCCACAATTGGAGAAACAAAACCGACACCTGAAAACAAGACAATTTCCAAAATTCTCCAGCAATGGCTTTAGACCATCTTAAAATTTCTTTCCTGAGGCTATGAACCTGTTAAGCTAAGAAGGAATGATCCATGAGTCAACCATCCCTGGAGGTATTTAAAAGACATGTAGACATGGTTTAGTGGTGGACGTGGCAGTGTTAGGTTAACAGTCAGACTCAGTGATCTTAAAGGTTATTTCCAATCTAAATGATTCTAAGAGGACATCTGAATGTAAATCAAAAGGGCATGAAGAAATATAGCTACACTGTTAGCAATAAATCTTTGATGATATACTACTAAAGTACAACACATTCAAAAGTGGTTTGTAAATACACTTCTTCCTATGTACCTTTTAAGTTGGCAGCCATCTGTAGGTAATCAGTCTATCAAATGAAATTAAATCAACAAGGTGATTTTCCTATATAAATTATGCGATTCTTAACTTCTGAGTTTATGTCAGTATTACAAAATGCATATTCAAAAATTCCATCTTAAAATAAATTCATTTCAAGCAACTTTCCTGTTAGTCATGACATCTTTTAAGTCTGCACTATCTCAGAGACAAAAGCATTGGTTTAAGAAAGCAGTATGACAAATGACATTTCTCCTTTGCTTCAGTTACTGTTCTGTTGAGTCCTAAGAAGATTGTTCAACACGAAACATACATAAATATAAAAAAGCCTTTATCAGTAATCTTTCCTTGTTAAAGCTGTCCATGGCTTTGTACACCAATAGAAACAATAAGAAAAATATGGGTAACCAGTTAATTTCTCTGTTGGAATGTTTGTCAGCCAGTCAAGATTGCTTTATTTTCTCAAGTTTTTATAACAGTGATTAAAGACAGCAGGAGGAGGGGGAGCATATTCAACAGTCTTACAGTAATTTCCTCACAGCTACTGCACTCATACAATATCCCTGCAAATACCATTACTTCATTTGGCACGTTTTCCACACAATCTGGAATTTCAATTACTTGTTAAATTTCTTTTATTGTAAACTATTTTTTTTACTATATATCACACAATAGTCAAAGTAATAGCGAATCTAAGGGGACACTTTAACAGTGAGGAACTCAAAGTATGAAACAAATTATTTGGTATCTAAAATAACTTTACAGTACAAAGCAACTCCTACACACATATGGTAAGAATTTGAAAAACTGTCTTTTATTGGATTCTGGGTAATAATAATGGCACATGCCTTTTGTAGGTCTTCTCTTACTAAACAAATTGCTCACAACATAATTCTTGAAGAAATTAAAATGCTTTGCATGTTTCCAGTTATATAATAACAAACTGATCACTCAAACAATTGACTTAGAAGTCGAATATGTAGTTCTGAGTTCTACTTGAATGACACAAGCTAAGTCTTGGACAACTCTTAGGACAAGGTCTGGTTATTGACATCATTTACAGCTTTAATTATTTATATTTCTAATAGCACATAAAACTTCTACCCCAATTTCAGAAGTAGTCTTAATTGATACTACTCATACCAATCATTTTAGAAGACAAGATGCTCTGCAATACTACTTTCAGTCCCTTATTGATAATGTATTATTTATAAACTACTAAATTAGGAAACTAATTCCTGAATTGAGGTCAAGCATTTTGAATCCAATTCTTTCCTCATTTTATCATCCTCTGAAGTAATTATATGCAAGAGCATAACTACAAAGCACTTTTTAGTTTAGTGCTTTTGAAAACCCAAACTGTTCAAAGTTTCACTACCGTTTCAATGTCATTTCAGCTGTAACTGTGTGAAGTATTTGATAAAATGCTGAAGGAAGATCAGACTAGGAGTAATAAACTATATGACTTTTCTAACATGAACTAATGGGAGTAAAAGTCGAAAGCCCATCTTACTCGTATTAAACACACACTCCAAAATCAGACCTTCAGTTGAATATTTAAAGTATACCTGGTATGATTCAGTGCCAGCTACCACTGATTTTTAACTGGTTTTGGATATCTGTGGAACACCCTCAGGCTCCTTTGAAAACTCCTTTCTCATTAAAAAAATCTTTGTTCAACTTTACATCAAAAATAATACTGGTCTGTGTAAGACATCCCCATTCAGCTATTACACACGAAAACAGATAATCTGTTTGCACTCAGAAACTAAAATTCTTTTAAGGCTCTTTATATTATCTATTTAGCACGCTTTGCACGCTCTGCAGAGGGCATGCAAACATATAATGTACATATGGTGTTCAATTATAATTGTTTAACAATATGTAATTATATTGAATACTATAAAGTGCTAAATAATTTGTGCTGCTGCTTTACAGAAAAACATTCTTCATCTTTCCCATTTGTGTGATAGTTTAGGATTGCTGATCTTAACAGAATACCAGACACAAATCTAGTTAAAAAATTATGAAATATACAGAAGAGGAAGAGGGAAATGAAACATGATTTCATCTTGATAAGCAGTGGAAAAGCAGTTAAAAAAATAGAAGTTATGACTAGAACAACAGGTCAACACCTATCCCCTCTTATAAGCACTAAAATCCACTGAGAGCCAGAGTGTTACCGTTTTGAATGCCTGAAGGATTCTCCAGCTTCCAGGTCTTACACAGTACTTTGACTCTCTACTTGGGAGTGAAGACATTTTCACTAGCATGTTTACACGGTGTCACCACACAGCAAAACAGCAAACTAGTGACTTACTGCATGGCAAATTCAGACAAGTCTTTAGCTTGTGTAGTTTCCTCTTTGAAAGAGACTCTTTGCCTAAAAGGCCAAATGCCATCCAGTGACCAAATAGAAAGGAGCATCTTCCACCAACCAATAAAATTAAAAAAAAGCAATGGAAATTGTTTACTTTCACTGCCAAGTTAAAAAGTAACATTACTGACAACAGCTTGGGTCAGGGGTCTTTTCTGCCAGACTACTACTGCCACCTGCGGGACAGCACAACCAGGCTTGTGAGGGCAAGCCAAGCAGCACAGCTTTCACAAAGGAGAGCCCTAAAAGCTACCGTATCACATTAATGGTAGGTGATGAAGCGGGGGTGGGGTGTTTGTTTTGCAACAGGGTTAGTATCAGAGCTTAACAGTTTAAATGTAAGGGAATCTTAACAAGATTTAACAATGCATGCAGAAGGACAGACGTGCACAACCATCTCCTGGTTCCTTCAGGTAGGGAACAAACATACTGGTATAGGCAGGCTAGACACGCAGTTTAAGCTCATGCTATAAATTACATATAAAATTAATTTTTATCTGAAGGATTAACCAACTTCATTTCTTGTCATTTTAAAGATAAAATCAAAACTATTTCAAAAGCAGTGAAGGTTTTATTAAAGTAGCCAGCTATATAAAATGCAGATTTAAATAAAATCAGTATTTGTCTCAAAGTAGAATAAAAACAGAGTATCCAGAGTGATGACACAGGCCTCCAGAAAGATATGATCTTGCTTTAGGCAAAAAAATGTAAAGATCTCTAAAGTATAATATATTCAAGGAAAAGTTCATAATTTCCACATTGCATTTCTTATTATCACAGTTCCATATCTAAGACACTTAGTGCCATTATCTGAATTGAAAAGGAATGTGAGGACTGATAAGAAAACCTGATTAGTTTAAATAAGAGCGCAGCCGCTAAGTCAGAGCTCCAAATAAGAAACAAGAGAAATTACATTGTGATTTTATTTATGACAGTACCAGTGTTAGTAATAAGAAGCAAATCAAAACCAACTGTGACACACCTAAAACATCTCCATGCTTCCTTCCCTCTTAGAGCTACATCAAGAAGTACATATTTCTTCATTTGCACCTCCTTTACCTGAAGTCTAAAATCTGTTTCAAGGCCAGACTCCCCTCACTGGTAGACAGGTATACAGAAGCTTCCAAAGGCTCAAAGGATATACCAAAAGGTAGCAGCTACGGCACCATGAATATAGGATCTGGAGGGCCTCAAAAGTTTATCCTTCACCTAAACCTTCTCTTCTCCCACTTCAAGATAGTGGTTAGGGTTCATTTCACTCCAGACAAGCTAGAGAGGCCTCTAGCATCTCTGCTTCCAACAGTAAAGAGATGCAAGGTGCTATACTGATCAAATCTACACATTAGTAAGTTTATTGTTTTAGATAAAGCTTGTTCTTAAGTCTCGGCTCCATACAAGCTAGTATTAGACAGTACACAAGGAATATTAGACTACCCACAGACTACAAAGAGGCTAACAAGAAGAACCATGATGTGTCTTTACCATAGATTTATTCTGAAAGGATTGAATAATTACACAACTTTAAAAACACTCAACTCAAATTAACTTCTTTCTCCTCACAGTTTGACAGTGATGTGCCTGCAAGCTTAAAAATTCACCTGCTTTTCAGGCAGGAAAAAGTGCATATGCTATTACTTTTAACAATACTTCTCATTGTCCCTTCACCCTGTCTTGTAAAGAACAAAGCTGCTCTCAAAAAGCGTCTCTGGCACTGACAATCCAGCTGGCTCTCCATACCTTAACATAAATGTCCTACTTGCTGTCCTTATAGGAAAAAATGTCTTTCATGTTAATAGCATAATAATCAAGACCTTCAAAATCAACAGCCTTAGACTGCTCATAATGACTGTTTTTCAAACAAGATGTCCAGCACTTCCATGGGCGGAGCAAGTGTCACAATATACTCATGAATTGCTCAACACCCAACTTCCAAGACTGAATTCAGAACCTGATACAGTTATATTCTACTCTATCACAACATGAACAGGCACAGAGAAATTGCAGGTTAGCCAAAAAAACCCATGCTAATTGTTTAAAAGCAAGTATTTTATTTTAAATACTAGAGGGGGAGTTACTTGCCTTCTTGTTCTTGATCAGTTACAATTTCCACTTTTAAGGCTTCCTCTAGAACCATGAGGGTAGGAATATTTTAAGTGTTATTCTAAAGTTGAAACCTTTACAAAACTATATGACTATAAAAAGGCTTTTTGAAAAAGCAAGTAAGTGACATGCAATAAAATTAGGAGAACTGGCAATATGGGCATGTGCTTAATATCATACAGTAAATACCATTTGAAACTAACTTGCTAAAAAGCCCAGTCATGAATCACAGTATACGCTGGACACAGTATTTGGCAAATCTATGCCTTCTGCAGGATCAGAATCCTCCTGAGGTAAAAGAAATACAATCACATTCATATTTTGTGGATAAGCTACACATATTAAAATTATGTCTTCGAAAGACCTTTAAAAAGGGTAATATTTTGTACTGCCATCTCTTGACAATCCACTGGCAATTTAGTGATGAAAAACAAATGCAATGGTTTTCTTCTTAAAAACATTTCTTTAAAATGCAATTATGTTTAAGTAGAAAGATTCTAGAATTCTCTGCATTTAACTTCTCGGATCAGGCAACATTCCTACAGAACACTCAAATAAAAATTTATATGCATACATGTATATAACTGAACCGTTCATACTGTGCGTCATAACTGGCATCGCTTCTATTACAGTACTACTATACAGAAAAAGGAAAAATCTTTCAACAAACTATAAAGTTTGATTCCTGCAGTTTTCTTTCCATAAAACTGTGTAATAAGTGCTAAGTTTTGCTGGTTTTATATGTAAGTTTTGCCATTTTTATATGGTGATTCTTTAACAGTTGTGGTAGCTGTGGTGATGTCAGTTATAATAAGGAATAACAGATGGGCTGGAATGAAGAACAAAGTATTTTCAAGCATCTGGATAGCTAAAAAATTCAATGACAGGGGTTTTATTTTGACTCCACCCACTATTACCCTACATGTGATTGCACTTTTACACCTTATATACTTAATTCAACTACAATATTTCTTCATATTTTTTCCAGTTAAATTCAGTTCCTGTTACCTTTCTACTGTTTGGAGAGCCCAGCTACACAAAGTATGTTCATCTAACCACCCAATGTACTATGATTCTGTGCCAGACAACAAGTTTTAATTTCAAGTTCATATTTGGACCAGGCCAATATTTTCTCACTTGCAAATTGATCACAGATTTTAATTTTCTTTAAAAAATATTGGAAGCTAAAATTTCATAAAGCACATTTTCAACTAATAGCTATACACCAGAAATCTGAACTCCAATCTTTTGATTCATGTACCTCATTTAAATTAAACTGATCAGTCTGTTGGGCTACACGAGTTCAAATCTGGGAATTAATCCTGTGTCAAAACAAAGAATTTAAACACTAGCTTATATTCTCTTCTTTATGGACACAGGTTGCTGAATTAGACTTTATATATAAACTCATTCAGGCAAAGTGTCATAAAGTTATAAGCATGTTAACTATGCTTATAGCATAGCTCAATTTATTACTCATATACAGAAGACGTCTTGGTTCCATGAAGCCAGTGAACAACAGCCTTCAGGGACTTTATACCTCACTAGACAAATAAGTATATAAACCACACATTTCTTACTAGCCATTCTAATATTATGAAGTACTAACAAATCAGAAAATCCAACAGGAGTATTGTATTAATCATTTTTCTAGAAGGCAAAAAAGTTATTCTCTCCATGCATGTATGCTCCAATAACTGTAAAATTCTTAGTTGTTTGGTACTGGGGTAAAGATGGGATTGTTTTAAATGCAATAAACACAATAAATACCTCTTTCAGTATTGTTCTCCAAAAGGCAAACTGATTAGCAACCTTAAGTGCAGTAGCACATATCAGTTGGCTTATGCTTAAAGTTCACTGGAGGTGGTGTACGGACAATCTCTATTGGTTAGAGTCACCAGAGCAATACTTATCAGCCTTGCAGTCAAGCTGCAGACTAATGGGGAGAGACTAGACATAGTACTGGAACAGTAAGTGACTAAGCCATAAAAACTACCCAACCCTTCCTCACATATTCTTTTGAACCTAGAGTTAAAGCATCAGGAATTTTTTTGCAGGCATTTATTCTTGCTTATATGGTCGTCAAAGAGCCAAGGCCAACAATAACACTGACAGTTAAGAGGTGGCACATAAGACTATCAAGCCAAAAAACTTTCCCATTGTGGTGGGTTTGACCCTGGTTGGATGCCAGGTGCCCACCAAGCCACTGTATCACTCTCCCTCCTCAGCTGGACAGGGCAGAGAAAATACAATGAAAGCCTCATGGGTTAAGATAAGGAGAGGGAGATCACTCACCTATTACTGTCACGGGCAAAACAGACTCGACTCAGGGAAATTAATTTAATTTATTACCAATTAAATCAGAGTAATGAGAAATAAAACCAAATCTCAAAACACCTTCCCCCCCACCCCTTCCCTTCTTCCTGGGCTCAACTTCACTCCCAATTTCTCTACCTCTGCCCCGCCAAGCAGCGCAGGGGGACAGGGAATGGGGGTTGCAGTCAATTCATCACACGTTTTCTCTGCCACTCCTTCCTCCTCACTCTCTTCCCCTGCTCCAGCATGGGGTCCCTCCCACAGGAGACAGTCCTCAACAAACTTCTCCAACATGGGTCCTTCCCACAGGTGGCGGTTCCCCACAAAATGCTCCAGCATGGGTCCCTTCCACAGGGTGTAGTCCTTCAGTAATGGACGGCTCCAGCATGGGTTCCCCACGAGTCCTGCCAGCAAACCTGCTCCAGCATGGGCTCCTCTCTCCATGGGTTCACAGGTCCCACCAGGAGCCTGCTCCAGTGTGGGAACTCCACAGGGTCCCAGCCTCCTTCGGGCACATCCACCTGCTCCAGCTTGGGGTCCTCCATAAGCTGCAGGTGGATTTCTACTCCACTGTTAACCTCCATGGACTGCACAGGGACAACTTGCCTCACCATGGTCTTCACCATAGGCTGCAGGGGAATCTCTGCTCCAGAACCTGGAGCACCTCCTCCCTCTCCTTCTTCACTGACCTTGGTGTCTGCAGAGTTGTTTCCCTCAGATATTCTCACTCCCCTCTCTTGGCTGCTGTTGCACAGCAGTTTTTTCCCCTTCTTAAATATGTTCTCACAGAGGTACTATCACTGTCACTGATGGGCTCAGTCTTGGCTAGCGGTGGGTCCGTCTTGGAGTCAGTTGGCATTAGCTCCACTGGACAGACGGGAGGCTTCTAGCAGCTTCTCACAGAAGCTACCCAGTTGCCTCCCCCACTACCAAAATCTTGCCGTGCAAACCCAATATACCCACTTGGATCTGTAAGTATCCTTAAGTGGTCATCACTGCTTATAAAGAATGAATGCCACATTCCTGTAGTAGTACATGGCAAAAAAGAAAAGTCACAGACAGGTAGCAAGAAATCACTACCTTCAAGCAAAACAGGCTGGAAATTACTAGATAACTAAACAACATTGTACACATCTTTTTACACTACTCAACTGTTAATGCATGTTACACATGCTTTTATTAGAAAAGATGCAAGAAAAAAGGAAAGAAGCAACTAGGAGTAAAAAGATAACTCAGCACACAGTAAGGGACTATTGCTTCAGTAAATTAGAAATCATCGTCTCCAAAACTAACTTGTAAGTATTTAAAAATAGTCTCTTGTAATGCACCTGTGTAACCGTAACACAAGTGGGGATTTTCCAAGAGACAGGAAAGTGCAGTAGTCATGACTATCAGCACCACATGGGACAATACAAAAATTCAAACACTAATTAACACGATTACATAGAAAATTAATTCTCAATACCTTCATTAGTCAAATAGTCTCTGCTTCTTTATTATTTCTGCACAGGGAAGTAGGACTCATACAAGAACAACATTAGAAATTTTAGACCAAATGAATTACTTTATTTTGTCTTACAAAGAGTAAGAAAATTGGACTCTGGTACAGCATTTTAAGACAATAACTTTGACGGGATTCAGTGAGCTGCAGTATTTCCTGCATCTCAGCCTACACGATGCAACTTTGAATATATTATGTTAAGTCTCTAATTCAGTAGAATCCATAATCAAATACGTAACAGCATAAGTCAAAACATGAACAGCAATAGCGTATGGGTAGCTGGCTTGAATAGATGGCTGATAAATACATTACTATGGCAGCACTACAGGCTTGCGGAAGAGTGGCTGGAAAGCTGCCCAGCAGAAAAGGACCTGGGGGTGTTGGGTTGACAGCCAGCTGAATATGAGCCAGCAGTGTGCCCAGGTGGCCAAGAAGGCCAACAGTGTCCTGGCCTGTATCAGGAATAGTGTGGTGAGCAGGACTAGGGAGGTGATCATCCCCCTGTACTCAGCACTGGTGAGGCCGCACCTTAAATACTGTGTTCAGTTTTGGACCCCTCACTACAAGAAAGACACTGAGATTCTGGAGCATGTCCAGAGAAAGGCAACAAAGCCGGTGAAGGGTCTAGAGAACAAGTCTTATGAGGAGCGGCTGAGGGATCTGGGGTTGTTTGGCCTGGAGAAAAGGAGGCTGAGGGGAGACCTTATTGGTCTCTACAACTACCTGAAAGGAGGTTGTAGAGAGGTGGGGGTCAGTCTCTTCTCCCAAGTAACAAGTAATAGGACAAGAGGAAATGGCCTCAAGTTGTGCCAGGGGAGGTTTAGATTGGATATTAGGAAAAAATTCTTCACCGAAAGGGTTATCAAGCATTAGAACAGGCTGCCCAGGGAAGTCGTGGAATCACCATCCCCAGAGGTATTTAAAAGACGGGTAGACGTGGTGCTTAGGGACATGGTTTAGTGGTGGTTTTGGCAGTGTTAGGTTAATGGTTGGACTTGATGATCTTAAAGGTTCCTTCCAACCTAGATGATTCTGTGACTCTGTGTGATACAGTCTTAACGGGCTGGTGTTTCACAGCACAGATGCTGGGAGTTCAGGCATGACTGCTATAGTCAAGTCTGCAGTGATCATACTTGGAGAAGCGGTGACAAAAAAAATCCCAAAATATAAGTAAATTTCAAATAGCATAGCCAGTTTTAGTGTCACCAATTACCAGAAAAATCACTTTTTGATTGCAAACTGAGCAAAACAGAATCAGTGGTGAAAACATGGAACCTTGTGATATTTTTATGGGATCATTCCTCAGTATAAACCTAGGTAGACTTGAAGGTCATAAAGAGTTAAAGTGTGGATAAAGGTTACTAAGTAGCCCTGCTTGCTATTTTGAACATATAAAGTCTACTTTTTTTTCCTGGCTTTTCAACAGTTACTTTTATTTAAAAAAGAAAATTATTTTTTCTGCCATCTCAAATAATGAAAATCTATTTACTAGCTTAACTCAAGCTAAAAAGTTAGGTTCTGGAAATTTAATATTCTAAGAAACTCAGAAATTCTTATTCTTTATAGGTGATAAATTACTTCTGGACAAAAAAAACTTTCCAGACTGCTTTATATTTCCTCTTCAGAAAACATGCCATTCTATTACCAAGTAAAATTATATTTATCTGTCAAATAAATGAAAGTGAAAGCAAGTATTCTAGTAACTTTCACCAACTTGTCCATACCTGTCAACCCCTTGTAATAAAAGGAATTTCACATTTTACAAGGCATTGTGGGTTATTTGCTTCAAGGATCTTTCTACTATGAAGAACAGTCCTTCTGCTTACAGATATAGTATGTATAAATGCTCACAAAAGAAAGTTGGTTCCCATATTCTAATTCCCAGATGTAGCTCCTAAAAGCAAGAGGCACTACATACGCAAAGCATCCAATTACCTATAGACAAGCACTACAGGTGGGTTTAAAATTTTTTCTTTTGGGTATTTCTAATCAAATTCCAATAAGGTTGAAGGTGAAAATATCCTTCATTTAAACACAAAGTTCACTGATAAACTGGTGTCTAATGTACTATGAGTCCCCAATAGATTAAATGGAGAGGGAAGAATTATTTTTCCCACAATGCATCACCTAAACCCTGACAGAAGACTGGTTTACATTTAGAACTGTGCCTGCTGATAAATTCCATGTGAAATAAACATTTTTTTGCCATATAGATTCCACCAGACTTCATTTCTTGATGGAGAGCCGAAAGCACAATGAACTAAAATTAGGGGCAACATGAAATACTGACTTGAAAAAAGAGGTATTTGAGGAAGTTTGCAGTCTACTTCAGTTTAAAGAAAAAAGTCAGGCTACCTTTCATTCACAGGCTTATCAGATATAACTTGAAGGCTGCATATAAACAAAACCAAGTAGTAAAATTAAGACTAGTAAACTTTAAAAATATTCAGAAGAAACAAAGTGCCTGATTTAAAGGCTTCATGCTTACCTGTTGCTAAAATAGGTCTGTAACTTGGAAGTGATCAAAACAGAAATCCCTTTCCTGAGACTACATCCAAGCAATAATGTTCTATCTATGTGGTTTTAACTCAACCCACAGTGGCATTTCAGATGTTTGTCATAGAAACATCCCTGAGGCTAGCAACATGAGCTATTTTGCTTCAGACTGAATGCACCTTAACATAATGTTCTAGTTTCAGGCCAGCCAGGTCAGAGTAATACTTAGTGCAATCAATCGGCCATTAAAACATGGTACTCTTAGGAACAGCTTTGCCAAGTGAATTAGTGTCAAATAAATAGAACAGCAGTTGTCTAAGTATTTTAATCTACTCCAAGGACCTTTTATGGTCAAGTGTATGGAGACAAGATAATTCAGGCACAGAAAAACAAATATGACTTGTGATAGGCCCTTAAAAAGTAACTTTCTGCTACTTTCTGAAGAAGTTATTTCAGATGATTCAGACAAACATAATACTCCCCCATCAAAAAGATGGGTTAAGTCACTCGCCTTTACAGGCTCACATCCCTGCCAACAGGAAAAAAATGACTTTCATATGAGGTGCTTTACCTAACAGGAACTCTGAACAGCTTTGTAGGAACCACATTCTTACGGGCTTGCTACCCACACAATAATTACTTGAATTATGGGGGGGAGAGAGAAGAAAATCTAACACATCACAAGAAGCATCAAAAAGTAACAAATTCATAGAACTGATACTCTATGAACATAAAACATACTGCTCATGAAAATTGCTTTGCAAAGGAGATGTGGAGGTACAAGGAAGGTCTTAGGAAAGAGATCTGGTGAAACAGAAAAATGGAAACTAATGGACAAGAAAAAAGGGAATCGACTTTGAAGCCAATGCTAAGATATTTATATAATTATGGTGGATACCAAGCAAACACTGCTGCTCACAGTTACCATTTCAACACTGAAAATTTGAGGGGAGTAGGAATTCTTGTAATTCTTTTGTGTAACTTCTCAGATTTCAGCTGTTCTAACTGCAACATATGGAAAATTTCTCTTCAAACCACTCTAGAAAGGGGGTTTTTGTTGTTTTTTGGGTGGATTGTGGTTTGGGGTTTTTTAATCAACTTAGGTAGAACACCTAAACTACTTTCTTCAAGAGTTTCACCTTCAGTGAGAATGCCTTTGCACAGCCATAACTTCAAGGATGACAACACAGGACACGCAAAAATGTAACTGCCTAAGCAGGTTTATCAATGGGCAAATCAATTTGTGCTGAACAAAGTCCTAACCAGTTTAAATTAATCCAAATTGTCAATGTTAAGTGGTTATACCTCTGAAGCACTCCAGACAATGTTAAGCATGCAGGAGTCCCCTTGACATTAAAACAATGTCATAAATAGTAACTACTATACATTAAAAGAACCAGAATATAAACTTCTAACAAAATAAGGGAAAAATTTCTATAACAATGATTAGAACTGAACTTCCAGTTCAGTAAGCATATTTATAGAGATCTTCAGGTAAAACCCACAATAAGATAACTCTCAAAGTTTTGCCTGTAGTTCAAGTTTCCGATCACAAGCTTTCATAGGAAATTTTCAATTTCCTGACAGAGAACACTCAGGATTTAACAGAAGGCAAAAAAGTGTAGTTCAACAGCTTAAAAATACATCACTTCTACAGTGCAGAGACACCTCACCAGAAATGTTATAAGTAACCACTTATCTTTGGTTCTATTTTTCCTTGCATGTTTCTGAAAATGTGATGGAAATCAAGCAGCTTATGCTGGAATTTAATCCCAAATGTCGTAGTATGTTATTATCATTATTTACATACTGGTATTGCAATAGGGAAATACTGCATTTCACATTATTGTAAGAGGAAAAATCAATTCATAAAGAATAAGGAGGAGCACACACTAGAAACACAAGTTACTTAGCTGGAATTCTCTGAAGCACGTGAACAGTTGATCTCAGAAGTAGACTATCAAGATTACAGCATAAAGTATATGACTGCCTTTACGAGGCAATCACTACCCCTCCCTCAAGGGGATTTACATAAAATATCTTCTAATAATGCTTTTCTTATCCAAGAAGCCAGAGCCACCTATTAGAAGTAATAGACATTATGCCAACAAGAAAATACAAATGAACATACGTGATCTGTAGAGACAACTGCTTTCAGCATGCTCCATTTACTTCGCAAGTATTATTGCAATAGAAGTGGAAAGGATGTGAAAATAACTAATTGACATACGTCATATTTAAGGCACTTCAGTCTCTCAGCAGCATAGGATTAACAACTCTATGCTTATTAAAGTACTTACTATTATATATGCTACAGTAGTGCCCAGAGGCCCCAACTGAGACTGCATCCTCTCTTGAGTGGAGTATTAGAAAATCATTATCACATTGAGTTTTTGCTCTTTAGCTTATCTTTATTTTCAATGTCAGAAAGAAGTAAAGCATACTGCATATTTTTAAACAGAAAGCCAGAAGCAGCATAGCTCTGAAACACATACGCCCTAGACTTCTCCCTGCCTTTCAGGCCATTGGGTCTAGACGCACAGGCGTTCCTTCATTTATCAGTACCTGTATAAAGAGGTTTGGATAACTAGATTACTGTCTCTTCACCCTCTACAGAACAAAACCCCAAACTAAACCCTAGCATTAGTAGATCCGTGGGAATGCTGAATCCTGCTAGCAAAATGATCTGGGACAAATTAGTAGCCTCTCAAAATTCTCACTAAGATCAAACTACAGAGTGTTAAAGTTCACATGGAACAGGCAGAATCTGCACAAACTTCTTAGAGGCATTATTGAAACAGATGGTTCAATAATATGAGTTTCCAAACAAATTATTGTATATACAAATATTAGTACAATCTGCTGTTGTAAAAATCAATGCCTTTTTCAATTTTTTTCTGACACAAATATTTTTCCCAAACTTCAAAAGCTGTACTGTGATATCCTGCGTAATGAACTTTTGGTCTATACTAACTGGCCCACTGAGACTATTTGTTATATTTTACTTGTAAGACCTGTTGGAGGAAAGCCAGCACAACTCTTTCCAGAGAGTCTAAAAAAATTTTAAAATAGAAATTATGAAAAAATCATTAGGTAACCACTAGTACCAAACAAAACACAAACATCCCTCAGATTACTCTGCTTA
This sequence comes from Burhinus bistriatus, assembly GCA_013397275.1. NCBI lineage: Eukaryota > Metazoa > Chordata > Aves > Charadriiformes > Burhinidae > Burhinus > Burhinus bistriatus. The sequence continues at coordinate 391,606 of VYXH01011498.1, read as the reverse complement.
AGTCAGTTAGTCAGATGTTACATTTTCATCTGTTATGAGATAAAACACACGACTTATGATCAAGTATTCAACAATCCAGTGTATGTCAACACAGCAGCCACAAGCCTTCTGGGGATTAAAAGTAATTTACCTGACCAGGATACTCCTACTGCATCCCATATGGTCACAGGCACTGGCAGGAAGCAGCTACCACAGGTCTGGTGGCACACAGTACAGACATAAGCTGGATTGTAAAAACACTAGCTGAACTTTTCTGTAGTTTGCTTAGCCCAGTGACAGACTCAGCAGAAGTTATCAATATCTCCTATTTTCTCTACGCTCCATCCCCCCCCCAACCACTTTTTCCCTGACCTCTCTTAAGTGTATTTTACAAAAAGTTTTGGTCTGTTGCAGCGCAATTCTGAGTAATTTAAACAGTTCCTTAATTTCCACAGTTTAACATTGGAGTTGAATAATCTCTTCCAGAAAATCATCTCTGGAATTCATATGCTCTTAAATGCTTAATGAAGAACAGATTTTCAGTAAGATTCTCTATTTTCCTGTCTCAGGGAAGGAGCTCACCAGATTGCAAAGCTTCACTTTTCATTATTTTAAAGAAGAAACTACTCCCCAGGTTCCACCTTTACTCAAGAAAAACAGAAAATCTAAAGCACAGGACAGCAATTCTATTATTATTCTAGAATTAACAGTATGCCCATTAATGAAATGAATATTTTACAAAACAAAGTCACCTTATTTCTTACATACCTCAGAACTATTTGTTAGGATCTACAAGTGAATTTTACAACTGGAAATGAATCTGAAAAAAGTAAACTTTAACAAGTTACTTACTGTATATTTGCTACTTTTACTGATACAGGAATGTGGGGAAGTTGAGTGGCCCATTTCAGTGTAACATCTTGATAAACATTCAGCATTTTACTATGGTTTCCAACTAGAGTGTTTATTGTTCCTTCCTTCACTGTTAAAGATATAAAACCAGTTTTAGAATGAAAGATTTTCAAAAGTCAGTACTTTTCTTTGAGCCTTATATCATTACACTATTTTTTCTTTTCCTTTTAAGCCATTACTTGTTATAAATGAATTTAGTATAATTAAAGTGTCAAAAGTTATGAAAGTTACATTGACAATAACCAAGGATATATATGATTAATTACAGATACCAATTTCAGTTGCATACTATATAACACATGCCACAACTTTCCAAGGTTCTAGCTAGCCATGTTTGGTACTTTAAAACATGACTAATAAAGACTCCTAACCACCATGTTAGCATGCTAGGATAGATATGACAAAATACCCATTGGTTAAATATCAGCTACTTATACTCTTCATTAAATCATTAAGCTGTGAATTCTTATTAAAGGTGTATGCATTTAAAGGTTTTATTTATAGTATAATTTACATCAGAAAGTATTAAATGTGAAGACTGTTCAGATCATATCTATAAAGTCTAAAATAATACATAGTGTCAAAAGTTTATTAGATAGTTTTTGAAACATTAATATAAAGTAGGTATTAGAATCTGTAGTTCTATAGTGGCATCCAACCAAGTTGCTTCCATACAATGTAATAAGTTAGTTTTATCTCCTAACAGTAAACTTTATTTGATTTTTTTAACTATCAGTAAATGACAGAAGGTCCTCAAACATTAGTTTACTCTTCCAGAATCTCTTATTCTTCCATGTTTGTTGCTTTGGCGGTCTGGGCAAACTTACTCAAACACTAGACAAGTAGTCTCAATTTGGTGATGAGAAAATATCTATTTAGATTCTAAAAATTATGACACTTCACACTAAGTAAGATTTGAAAATAAACATGATTGATCCTAAAAGACAGCTCCGATTCCACAGATTTTCCACAAATCTATTCCGTGGAAAAAAAAATTTTTAGCTGTAAAAGTAACCAAGCTAAAGTTAAGTTGAATTCTCCTTTTACAAACCTGAACAATAAGGAATGAAGCAACTCGGACTGTAGTCAAGCTTTTTCATGAATCGAATTTGTCCATTATCCTTAAGGCAAAAGAAATTTCTCTCACCAAGCACAAAAACAGAAGAAACTGCCTGATTAAAGGAGACAATGCATATATCCAGTGCTTGCTCTCCGATGTTTAAAACCCAATCCACCTTCAAAAGAAAAAACATGCTCTAGAAATCAGTTGACAGCTGCATATTAAAGACAAAACTTACAGAAAAGGCTTAGAACTCAACAAGTTACATGAATATCATTAACATAGATAGAAAAGCACAATCAAGGTCTTTTGTTGAATGAGAAAATATTAGTTATCCTCTTATTTTGAAGGCAGTTGGTGAAAAGTGGCATTCCTCAGGAGATGGTACTGGGATGGGCAANCACTGCAGCACCTTTCCTATGTAAAGACAGGCTGAGAGAGCTGACGTTGTTCAGCCTGGAGAAGAGAAGGCTCCAGGGAGACCTTATAGCAGCCTTCCAGTACCTAAAAGGGAACCTACAGGAAAGATGGGGAGGGACTCTTCATCAGGGAGTGTAGTGACAGAACAAGGGGTAATGGTTTAAAACTAAAACAGGGTAGACTTAGATGAGATATTAGGAAGAAATTCTTTACTGTGAGGGTGGTGAAACACTGGAACAGGTTGCCCAGAGAAGTTGTGGATGCCCCATCCCTGGCGGTGTTCAAGGCCAAGTTGGATGGGGCTTTGAGCAACCTGGTCTAGTGGAAGCTGTCCCTGCCCACAGCCAGGGGGTTGGAACTAGGTGATCTTGAAGGTCCCTTCCAGCTCTAACCATTCTATGATTCTATGACTTTCCTTATGGTGGGTAAAGCTGCAAAAACATCACCCACTTTTTCAAATGGTCATGAATTGATGATTATGCAGTTCACTTGAGTATATTTAAATTTTAAAATACACATCCCATTCAAACTGAAAATGCTTTATACTTTAACCATTAAATCCAAAACCAGAGCATTAGAATCATTTAAATCTGCCTCTGTGCATGTCCTTAGTAAGGGCAAGGTTAGAGAGCAAAAGATGATAACTTCTTCTACCAACACATGTAAATGGAAAAAGTTTTAGGTGTGTAAGCCAATATTGATGCTTGCAGTCACCCTTCATTCTGAAGAACGCTTGTGTATATGATTGCTTGTCTACTTTTACAACTACATACAATGATACTATAAGCGACTATTTACAAATCCCGCTTTGCCTATATCCTTACATCTTTAAACAATACTACTGCGTATTGATACATTTCATTGATTTGTTATTTCAGCTCCTCTGAGAAATTTCAACTAATTCACACATGAAAAAACTGCTTTTCACTGCTGCCAAGCTGGTTAAACAGAAATTCAGAATTTCTGAAGTCAAAAAATATCAAAGTTCAACTCTCAGCACTTTCTATATAAACAGCATCAATCATTTTACTTAAAGAACATAGAATGTGTTAGTAAACATACTGGCATATCTGATATGAAGCTGGAAGTGCCATCTTAAAAGTCAAAGGGAAAAAAAAGCCAGGCTTATTACATTCATATCCATGTATGCTTCTCACTTTAGATTTTAAAAAATTTCTTTTATTTGCAGCAGGAAGCTTCCAAATTTCTTATTTAAAAAGCTATCTCTTCTCCTAATTCAAAATGTAGGATTCTGACTGACTTACAGTTTGAAAAAATTCTACTATTAGCCACTGGAAGGAATACACTCTCCCAATGTTTTACTCTCATACCCGAAATATGTTGAATCTAGCATTTTATGCAGTATATTTAGCAGACAAGCAATTCTGCTGCAGGACCACAGAGAATGACATTCTCTTCCTCTTAATAGGAGGCAGCCCAAATATTAAAGAACTTAGTCACAGGGACCTCCTGAAGACCATTGAATCCACAGGTTTTTGACCAAAAGAGTCCAGGATACTGACTATTTATGGAGACATTTTGCATTGCTGAGTTTTCTCTAAGTATAAAGGATTCCCCAAGTAGAATGAGGTTAATTTTTGTAAGTCCAATACAAAGTCACAAGTAGACTTATATTAAAAACATGAGCAATATTTCAGGTGTACCTATTTATCTATTCTGCTACAGTTTAGTTTCTGTATTACAAAGGCTGCCTTAGAAATAATTATTTCCAGTACACAGTTCTCTCTTTTTTTTTTTCCTCCTTAGAACAACAGTTGAGTTTTAAGGCGCAACTTTAAACAACTGAGGCCCCAAGAAACCTTAACAGAAATCTACTGGAGTCTTTCCATTGCCTTTAATGGCAATTGGATCAGGTCCTTTGTCAGCAGACAATGTTTCCATTTGTTACTTATCATTGGTCTTTTTAACATGTATGCAGGTTATATAAAATAAACAGGTTTTACCGCAACTCTTTTTCCAGAGCTAAGTTTTTGCTGTTCTGTTTCTTGTCTTTCATCAGCATCTGTTGCAAATGCCAGCACTTGGTATCTGTTATAGGAAGTTTTAAAAAGTAAAAAAATAAAATATATCTTTGTAGTTAATAGCCTTACATTAAGTAAAAAATAAAATATAATTATCATAATACGATATGTGTATACATACACAGTAAAAGCACAGTCTAAAAGGATTGGTAGAAAGCCTACTGCAACACATCTATCATCAGCAAAGATGTTAAAATAAATATCACTGTAGGATAACAGCTAAGTGTAAAGGTAGAAATTAAACGTTTCTATTCAGATTTTATCTGGTGTTAAAGTAAATTCAACAGCTAAATATATTAGAGGATAGAAATCTAGACCACAAAGAAGACAGAAGCAAGAAACCAACATATTTTCAAATTGTGAAATCAGGATTCTAATAAAAAAATTAACGTTTTTGCTCTTAATAAGCTTTAAAAAAAAGTCCTTAACTACCCTGAAATACAATCTGCTATATCTAATAGTTATACTCTCAAGCACATCCATTAGGTAAATTAAGTGGTTCCAAGCCAAGAGATAACAGTAAACTGGCATTAGTAGGTGGCACATCTAGCAAAAGATGGGAGGTTTGTGGGTTCGGGGGTTTTTTATTATTTTGTAACTGCCAACCAACCATACTAAGAAAAATTGGCAACGAAGACATTAGAACAAAACATGTCAACTGTCATAAAAGCTCTAAATTCTATCTGTCCTCATTTACACCTATGCAATCCTCAGTGTTCAAACTCTGTCCTCTCATTGACTCTTCTTTAATTATTTCTTTCCTGAAGTTGTGCTGATGTCCTAACCTACTCAACTACCCTATTTCCAATGTATGCACATTAGGTAATCTGTAAAATACTGAAGCTTCCTGCAAAAGTGAAATAAACAAACAAACAAAAATAAAACAAAACAAAAAACCCCTACCCACCCAGAAAAAACAACTTATCCAAAAGATAGCGTTCAATTCTAGAAGTCATGGAGTGCCATCAGCTCCTAAGCTCAAATCAACATAATTCTGAATGTTTCAAGTCTAACAAATAAAAGTACATATTTTTGTATATTGTCAAAGTTACAGATGACACCAACATCCCTCACATTTCAGATGCATGTATTGTGGTGCTCGCTACCGAAGGATTTTAGTTTCTAGAATTATTTTACTTATAGAAGTAAACTATGTACTTGGAATAAAATTTAATTGCTTAAAGTGAATGCTATGACCTAGTTAAAAATACTAAGTAAGCTGTTTTTAGTACAATTATGTCTTTAAGTGTCCTCTATATGAACAAATTCACTTCCCTTTTTCAGTTTAACACATTTATAAGAGAAGTTGCAGATTATGACCTAATAAAACTTTTTCTTCTCACCATATTTTATTAATAGTCATGGCTAGCACATTATTTTATTAATTAATCAGGAACTAATACATAGTTTTCAGACCAAACTCCCACTGAACAGCAATATGTATTGATGTTCGAATACCAACTACCTGCATACAAGTCTTTCATCACAAAAAACCCAAGCCACAGACAACCAACAGAAACTTTCAATTCAGCTATCACATCAAGTATATAATCATTCAATCATGCTTTTAGATCTTGAAAGAATTCAGAATCAACACAGGAAATACTGCTTTCAAATGAAGGCATTGGTAGGTATGAGGTATATGAAGAGGGATAATTTGAAATTTGGCAACTTGTTCTGTTAAAAACACTAGATAGATCCACTATATTTTTCATTTACTATATAAGAGAAAAACATGTTTAATACAACCATAAAAATAACCTTTTCTCTCCTTACCATATCTATTTTCTTCACTTTAGAAAGACTATTTAACTCTATTCTAATGTCCTAATAGTTCAAACACTCACTAGTGACTAGTACCACAGTTTCTTAACACTTGGCACTAAAGATCAAAAACCAGAACCCAAGTGAGAATTCCTTTAAAACTACACTGTCCTACAATAAAGACAGCACACTTGTGAATCAGTGACAGACTGAGGAGAAATTTTAGCCACATTTGTTGTAGAAGTCAAGAATCTAAGCATAATGGAAAGTTATGAGATATTCATTTTAAAGAAAAAATATTTCTTTATTCCTTACCAATATTAATAAATTCTATTCTAATTTATTTCTTAGGAAAAATCTGAATCTTTCTATGAAATTACTTTTACTTGCAACATGTATATCTTCTCCTGTATTAAGAAAACAATACACGATGCCTATAAGCTACTCATGCAATATCCAGAATCTAAAAACCATCTGATCAAGCTTAAGCAGCATAATAAAAAGAGTATTGCTTTAGAAATTCAGGTGATAGAGCAGGGTAGTGTGACAAAGCATTACAGATTAACATTCCCTGGACTAGATTCCCAAGGCATAATCTATAAAAAGTGGCATTCTTATTTTCTGTGATATGATTACTTCTGAAAAAATCCTTAAGGTACTTGTCAGCTCATTCCTCCAGCTTGATGACATTCCTCTGAATGGTAGCCCTACCTTTTTTATATTAGCCACTTTGTACAATTTGGCATGATCCTTGAATTTCAGGACGTGCATTCTGTCCTCTTGCCCAGGATGAACATGCTAAAGAAATACATGCTCCAGTATCAGCTCCTGAGGAACATCACTCATCTTTGGCTGCTAGTTAGAACTGTGGACAACTACTACTCTGTAGGCCTGACAGCTCTGCCACTTTTTCATCCATTTTTCAGTTCTTTTGTTTTTTTTATCATGGGTAGTAGCTCTGCCCCAAACACCACCCCACCCCAATTTACTGCTAGGCACAGCAATTCAAAAGGCGTAAGAGAGACCTTGTTAGTTTTAAGGAAGAAATGATGAGGCAAAGCAAGCATTAAGTTCCTTGGTCTTTTCACACCTTTGTTAAAGTTGCCTAATCTGTTCAGTATCAGGACAATTTCCTGGATCTATCTTTTTACATCTGAGGTATCTGTGGAAGTCCTTGTTCTTCAGACACTCTACCAGTAGAAATTTCAAGCACACTTTTATCTTCTCAGTCCTATCCCCTGCACACCACATGATGTTTTATATTCCTCCTTAGTAGTCCATTTTAACTTCCATCTCATACATTTCCTTTTTTTTCCATTTGAACTCAGTCAGGAGCTACCTCTTCAGTCAAGCTGCCTTCTGCTACTTCTTATTTTCTTGAACATCAAAGTGTTCTTGGTCTTTGAGAAGGTTATCCATGAAGATTCACTAGCTCTCCTGAGCTCTTTTGCCCTTCAGGGCAGCCTCTCACCGGATCCTACCTACCAGTTCCTTGAAAAAGCCCAAGTCTGTTCTCTTGAAATCTACAGTCTTTAGTCCACTGCTTATCTTCCCCACTTCCCTCAGGATCTTAATCCATATCATCGCGTGCTTATTGCAGCCAATGTCTGCAACACTCAACAGCAGATGCTGACTATTACTTCTCCAAACATTTCTTTCTTCTGAGTTGTGGATTCAGCAAAGCATCTTCCCTAGCCAGGCTGTCTAGCACCTACATCAAAAAAGTTTTCCCTGATGCACCTCAGAAACTGTCCACATTGCTCAAGTCTATTATGTTGCCCTCCCAGCAGTCATTAGTCCTCCCTGAGAACAAGGGCCTGCAATTGGGAAACTTTTTGTCTAAAAAAGGCTTCACAGCAGACATCCACCACAATGTCCCCTTCCTCAAGCATCCATCTGATTGTAAACAGATGGATGCTTGATAAACTCTCAACATGGTGGTTCCGTAAGAGAGCCCCATGTATTCAAGCTGCTTCTCCATGGTGAACACAATTCTCCCCTTGTCTGTCTTTTCTTCCTGAAGAGCCTGGAGTCATCAATTACAGCACCTTAGTCATGCAAGCTACCCTGTCACATCTCTAACTGCACACACAGCTTCTAGTTCCTCATCTTTGTTGCCAAGGCTGTAGTTGCTTGTAAATACGCACTTAATATGGGCCCTCACCCATCCCACTTCCTCCAAGGTATTATGAAAGCATTCCCCTTTGTGCACTTGACCCTTATACCCTATACCATCACTTACAAGCTGGATTTAGCACCTATCCCTCAATCTAGCAGTGAAGGAGATTAACAAGACACCTCTGCCACTTTATCAAGTGAATTCCATCTCTCCCCACCAGCCCTCATTCCTTTGAGAGGATCCTATGATAACAAAAGCCAAAGCCCTGTCTCAATTCTCTTCTGAAAACTGAACAGATTGATCAGACTAACACCTATTTGCATCAAAATAAAAATCCCGTTGAAACAACTGAAAGGAGTATCTTGCTCAAGCAGTATAGTGCAGACAACACTGAAAGCACAGATTAGACTGAACTGAAGCAGGGAAAAATCTCGCGCTTGCAGGACATGATGTGCCTCGATATGCTAGTAAACTTAACACATGTTGTATAAATAAAATAAGACCATAAAGTCTTCAGGACACACAGAATGCTTTCTTCTATGACTGTACAGAGACAGTAATCACTTAACAACATAAAACATTTTATTATTATTCTTTCCTGCAACTACCTATCACCTGCTTTGGGAAACAATATTAGTAAAGGCAATAAAAATTAGACATGATTACTTTTCATTTGTTTACATACTAAACGATAGCACCAAAATACTCTATAATTACTGAACATGAATACATACTTGTAACTCTCAACTTGTTGACAAGACGACACTGTAATGAAAGAATCTGTCCGAGAGCTGTAAGTCAAGGGACCAGGCAGAAGAAAACCAGGTAAAAAACGGCCAAAAGCATAGCTTTCCTGTTCAAACAACATGAGCATCCCATCCATGGACTGTATGCATATCAAATCTCGACCTAAGGAAAGCAAAAGAAAGAAATACAAAGGAAACAAAGCAACGTTATTTACATAGTTTTAATCCTACTCATAAGTAATCCTAACAAAAATAAGATTCATTTTAATTTACATGAGCATTTACTATGAGAAAGAACACTAAATATTCCAACCTCAATAAAAAGCTTACTTACTAAAATAAACAAACTAGATTTTTGGGGAATAACATTCAGAATATATTAAGAGCAAAAAAAGAGTTACATAATTTATTTCAAACCAAACTTTCTAAAGATATAACTATTACAATTTCAGTTTAAAGAAATGTTTCAATACTCCCAAAACCCCAAATTATTCTCATTCTTAAATGCCTTTAGACCTTACAAGCAGTCATAACAACTGTGGTTTAAAAATAACCTATTCTACTCTTTCAAGCCTACTTAAACAACATAACAGAAAGTCCTACAAACATGTACTCTTGTGAAAATAATACAATGGTTATGTTTTCCACACTTTGCATTCACATCTTCTGTCTTCAAGGAAAGAAAAAACAAAACGGGCCCACTCAGACTAAAAAAAAAAAAAATCAATTAAAAATTTCATCTTGAAGTAAATTACTTCAAGCCTCATCCATTATTCAGCAGCCTTAAGACGTGACTTGTCATGCCTCAAGTACACCAATCTAAATTCAAAGTCTCATTTTGAAGACTTCTCAGATCAGAAGCTGATTATACAGTTTGCATTTCATATGCAAGGGTTAACAATTCAAACAAACAGTATTTTGCATGCATTCAAAGAGAGAGCTATACTAAGGTAAGAATAATACCTTCTGAAGTTGACAGAAGTATCTCTCTTGAATTCAGAGATAAACCCCTATCCTTGCAAACACAACATGAAATACTTGTAATTCAAAATGTCTATTCACCTCCATTAAAATACTCCATTATGCCTCAGGAATTATTCTACATGCATCGAGGACCCAAACAAATTGTTCACTAAGCTCCATCCTCAATCCTTTAAGAACTGTTTTCTAACACAGTAAGGTGAAGAGAAACTAAAATAGCCTAAAACTTCATTCTTACACTTAGATAAAGGTAACAAAGGTCAAAGAGATATTCAGTATCTGAAAAAGCAACAAATGTAAAGTACAGTGCAAAATACTGTTCATCTCCACTGTGATTCTTCAAAGAAACTTTAATTATTTTAAAATCAATAGTAGTGTAATAAGTCAGCAGTACATCATGTTACTTGTCCTTGTGATTAAAATACACAATAAAAATTTAGCTTAGAGTAATAACAGAAAAAAACAAGAGGAAGGTAAAGCAGCAGGATCCTTTCCACTTGCCCTCCTTCATCCCTTTTTCAGATTTTCCCATTTTCGAAAAATCAAGTTCTCCCATACTTCTTTCCAGATTCCGCACATAATTCACTGCATGTTCTATAAACCCTGTTGTAAATATCAACCATTAGATAGGAAGGACATTTGAAAGTGTAATTCATGCTGTTCATTTGGTAGAGGCAAAGTTGAATCTCTCAGTCTCTAGTGAAAAAGTTAAAATATTTCAATCCTTCTCACCAATGATTTTATAGATAGAACTGCAAAACAATTTTAACACTGTAATTTCAGTAACACTGATGGCATTTCAAGCACTTAATCACAACAACTGTTTCTTCCCTTATGTTCTGCATAGACCTTTTCTGAAAAATCTTAAAGGTCCTTATTTAATGGAGTTTTGTTGGTTTTGTCTGTTTGAAAACTCCTAAAGTGCATACGTGTTGAGGGATAACATTAACTGACAATATCAAACACTAAAATTTTGCTTTAGCAAGGCAGTAATAGCATTTCCAATTGACAAATTCATAAATTAAAATATAGAAAAGAATTTTATTCAACATTAGAAAAATCCCTTATTCCTTATTAAACATGAGAGAAGTACTCCATTAATCAAGAATCAATGGTGGCTTCAAAAAGAAACTTATCTGAGAAACAATGAAAACTCATTGTCTAAGCTGAAAAATGTCAGAATCTGTACAAATAAACTAAGACGTTATACAAAAGGAATTCAACACAGAAATCATGAAAGTACTGTTCAAAAGCAGTCAGATGGAGATTTTGCCTGATACTCAAGTCAAACCAATCTCTTTGGTTTTTTCTAGTACTGCAAGTGAGAAAATTTAAATATATCATCTTTATAGCAGCGCATTAAACCAGTGACCACTTGTCACTAGCAACCTCAATTTGATGATTTAAGTCTCAAAAGTTTAATCCATAACATTCTGAAGTTTGTACCACTACACTGGAAACTTGAAACTTTTAAAAAGTTTCCTCTTCTGTGTGCAGATTAAAGTCATACATCCTTCTAGGAAATATAAAGTCTTTACCTCTGTTAACAGCAAAAGTCAATGAAGAAATGTTTCCTGTGACTAAATGCAATCATTTTTCAGAGAATTATGGGTTTGACATAGATCTCCAAAGCATTTTCTAAACAGACCAATTGTTTTAGAGCTATGATTTTCCTAGGACGTTCTACACAGACTTTTTAAATTATAAAGCAGGGTCTAGGGCTTCTGTTCAATCTTAGAATTTATTGTTTATAAAATTAGAAACATATTCCACAGTATAAAAACACATTAGATATGCATATATGCACACACCTCTTAAATGTGCATAACTAGGACATTTCCTCTGAAATTCTTTGTATAAAGCAGCTTTATTAAGTCTTTCAGAATCATTTACACTCTTAAATATTCTTCATAGGACAGATTCCAGAATTGTTTGATTTATTCATAACTTGTACCTGACATTCTACACCTGAAATATGTGGTTACAGTGACTACTTAACATAGTCAGAATGAACGTTTGGTTTGCTGCTTATACTGCGTCTCTGAAGTACTAACCAAAAACACTGCAATGACTTTACTAACACAAAGGAGCGATTCTGCCCCTCTACTCCACTCTCATGACACCCCACCTGGAATACTGCGTCCAACTCTAGGGCCCCCAACATAAGAAGGACATGGACCTGTCAGAGCGAGTCCAGAGCAGGGCCACAAAGATGATCAGAGCACTGCAGCACCTCTCCTATGTAAAGACAGGCTGAGAGAGCTGACGTTGTTCAGCCTGGAGAAGACAAGGCTCCGGGGAGACCTTATAGCAGCCTTCCAGTACCTAAAAGGGGCCTACAGGAAAGATGGGGAGGGACCCTTCATCAGGGAGTGTAGCGATAGGATGAGGGGTAACAGTTTTAACCTGAAAGGGGGCAGATTTAGATGAGATATTAGGAAGAAATTCTTTACTGTGAGGGTGGTGAAACACTGGAACAGGTTGCCCAGAGAAGTTGTGGATGCCCCATCCCTGGCGGTGTTCAAGGCCAAGTTGGATGGGGCTTTGAGCAACCTGGTCTAGTGGAAGCTGTCCCTGCCCACAGCCAGGGGGTTGAAACTAGGTGATCTTGAAGGTCCCTTCCAGCTCTAACTATTCTATGATTCTATGATATGATTCAGAAATTAGTGAGTGATCTCCAAGTATCCTATATGTTTCAATTAAAAAATAAAGCAAAATGCATATGTGAATCTGAAAGTTATTTAATATTAAGGTTCCTACAATTCTGAATGTCCTGCTTTTCATCACTAACAGTTGACACTAACAACTATTTTTAGTGTAAATAAAAAAAAAAAAAAAGAAAGAATGTCTTCATAGAAGAATTGTAGCAACTATACAAGTTCAAAGAGTATCACTTGGAGCACACTAAGGCTGTGAGTAGACAAATGAGCGAAACTAATCTAATGCTTTGCTACTGCTAGCAGAAGTAGTTCTTCTCACCTCCTTCCCTCTGGGCCTCCAGCTCCCCTGGCTCAGGTCACATAGTTCCTCCCCACTGCCAAGCCAGATCTGGTACTTATCTGATAGCTGTTAAGCTGATAGTAGGACGCCATCCTGAATTCGCAATTTTTAAAAAAAGTTTCAGATGAGTGAATCATCACCCCACATAAACAACTCCATATGAGCTTAGCAACTGCCAGGGGTGACCTGGAAAGTATCGAGTGTGATATGGCTCTGGGGGTGATGGTTAAGGGCATGAGGGCCAAGGTGGTTTTCTTTCTTGATCTTGCTGAGGAAAGGGGAAGGGCAGGATCAAGACTGGATGTATCCTGTGGGCCAACAATTGGTTGCACTGCAGGTATCCGCAAGCAGAGCGTCTTTTTATGATCATGTGACCCTCTGAGGATTGACAGCTGTTTGGAAGAGACAAGATTCCCTGACTAAATCCAGCAAAAGTATCTTTGCCAACAGACTTGCCAACTCAGAGCAACTTTAAACTAGGAATGACAGGCAAGGGAGAGATTTTAAAACAATCAAGTGAGGAAGTGGTAGACGGGGTAGGCAAGCAAAAAGCCCCAGGATGATGTGAACCAAAGGGACACAGCAATCAACAAAACAGGGCTGAAATGGAATCACCTCAAGCACAGGAATCTAAGTAAGGAAGTGCCCATGAAACAACAGCCGTATGGAGAAAGCTTTCGTGGCCTTTTGAGTGCCTCTCCGAAATGCCTCTACAGTAATGCACACAGTATGGGGAAAACCAGGAATAACTGGAAGCCTGTGTGCAGTTGTAGGGCTACAACCTCACTGGGATCACAGAGACATAGTGGGCTAGCTCGCGTGACTGGAGTGCTAAGATGGATGTACCCAGGCCCTGTAGGAAGGGCAGGTCAGGATGGTGATGGAGAGTTGCCCTTTTTAGCAAAAGGGCACCCGGAATGCATGGAGTTCTGCCTGGGGACAGGTGATGAGCCAGTCAAGAGCTTATGGGTCAGGATTACAGAGCAGACGAATATGAGGGCCTGCCATAGAGCATCTGATCAGGAAGATGTCGATGAGGCACTCTTCAGACAACTGTCAGAAGCCTCATGTTTGGTGGCTCTGCTCCTCACAGGGGACTTCAACCACGCTGATATCTGTAAGAAGGACAATAGCGGGGCACAAGAAATCTAGGAGATTTCTGTAATACATTGATAAAAACTTCCCAACTCAGGTGACTGATGAGCCAAACAGGAGAGGTGCTCTGCCATACCTGACACTTACAGGCAGGGATGGATGTGAAAGTTGGGGTACAGCCTTGGCTACAGTGACTATGAGATGGTCAGGAGGATGATCAGGATAAGTTCAGGAGCATAAGAGAAATGAGCAAGGCATAAAACAGGACCACAGCCCTAGACTTCAGGAGGGCAGACTTCAGCGTTTTCAGGGATCTGCCTACAAGTACCTAATGGGACATGGCCCTGGAGAGAAAAGGGGTCCAAGAGATCTGGTTGAATATTCAAGGATCACCTCCAAGCTCAAGAACAGTCGATTGCAACCAGCAGGGAGTCAAGCAAAGGCAGGCAGCAAGACACCTACAAGGATAAACAAGGAACTCCTGACTACACTGACATAAAAATAAAGTGTAAAAGAGGTGGAAGCAGGGACAAGTGACCTAGGAGAAATACAGAGGCACTCTAATAATTCAGGGATGGGGTTAGGAAAGCAATAGGCCAGCTGAGTTGAATCTTGCAAAGTCTATGGAGGGCAACAAAAAAGGATTCCACAAATATACAGACATCCAAACCAAGACTAGGAAAAATGCGGGACCGCTGCTCAAGGGAGCAGGGGCCATAGTGACAAAGGGCACAGGAAAGTCAAGGAGCTCAATGCTTTCCTTGCCTCCATCTTTACTAGTAAGACTGGCCTTGACGAACCCCAAGCCCCTGAGACCAAAGGGAAAGTCTGAGCAAAGGAAGACTTACCCCCAGTGGAAGGCAGTCTGGTTAGGGAATAGTTACACAAAATAAACTGAAGTTCATAGGGCTTGATATGCTACACCCACAAGTGCTGAGGGAGTTGGCTGATGGCCTTGCAACACCACTCAATTATCTTTGAAAGGTAACAGCAATCAGAAGAGGTCCCTAAAGACTGCAAGAAACTAAATGTCGCTATCTTAAAGAAGGGTAAGTAGCAAGATCCAGGCAACAGGCAAGCCAACCTCACCTCAGACCCTGGGAAGATAACGGAGCAACTAACACTCGTGGAAACCATGCTCAGAAGGTCCGCTGCCATTCAGAGCCACAACAGGCTGGAGAAGTAGGCAGACAGGAATGTCATGAAGTTCAAAGGGAAACGCAATGTCCTGCCCCAGGAAGGAATAACCACAGGCATCAGTACACACTGGGGGCCAACCAGCTGGAAAATGGCTCTGCAGAGAAAGACCTGGGGTCCTCCTGGACAAATTATACCATAAGCCAGCAATGTGCCCTTGCAGCAAAGGCAGCCAATAGTATCCCAGCCTGCATTAGGAAGAGTGTCACAATCCTTCACCACTACTCAGCACTGGTGAGGCCACATCCAGAGTACTGAGTCCAGTCCTGGGCTCCCTAGCACAAAAAAACCCCACGGACATACCGCAGCAAGTCCAGCAAAGGGCAACAAAGATGAGTAAGGAACTGGTGCATCTTTCAGATGAGGAGAAGCTAGAGAGCTGGGGCTGTTCAGCCTGGAGAAGAGATGGCTCAGTGGGAATCTCACCAATGTGCATAAATACCTAATGGGAGAGAATGAATAAGAGGGAGACAGACTCTTCTCTGTGGCACCCAGTTACAGGACAAGTGTCAACAGGAACAAACTGTATCACATGAAATTCTATGTGAACATAAAAAAGATTATTTTTTTTTTCCTGCAAAGGTCATCAAACACTGGAACCCATTGTCCAGAAAGGTTGTGGAGTGTCCTTCCACAGATATATTCAAAACACAACCGAACACAATCCTCAGAAACTTCTAGCTGAACCTGCTTGGGAAGTGAGATTGGGCTAGATGAAGTCAAGAGAAGAATCATTCAAATAAGGCATTCAAAGAAGGCATTCTGTCTTTCATCTCTGATCTAGTCCAAGGCACTATGGTAGATATCTGTTCCTCTAGTCTGTGAAATTTCACAGGATTTAGTCCTACCACATGCTCCTGACCAGCAAACAGTGGAAACCAGGAGAGAAACTTGAGATGTTTTGCACTTGTATGCTATCAATGTTAATGATACCCAGCTTCCACTTCTCAACGGTTGCTGACATTATTGCCACACTGCTGATACAGTCTAGAAAAAGTATGAGTTAGCCAGCTGTATAAAATTATGAGTAACCAGTAAAAGTACTCTGAGAAACTTGTACAAACAATGATAACTAGTAAAAGGTGCTAGCCCACTGGTTGCCACCACAGTCTCTTAGGTACCGTTATCTTAAAGTATAGTTATTGGCTACTAGAAAGAACTAGAGGCATTTTTATTTAGCGTGCAAGAAAATAGTGCTTCATAATCCAGGTGTCCATGTGACCACAGTTATTCTACATCTGTTACCTCAAAATCACATATGTTTGCATTCAGCATTCAAAGGCATACTGAAAACCCTCCCAACACTTTACATTAACTAACTGTTCAGTTCCACTTCTATTTTACACCTTTGTCAAGAATGCAGCCCTGTGAGTCTGGGTATAGAAATTCTTCAACTCCCCTTCCACAGTTTCCTATGACTTTTCCTACCATCAGCAGTGTGTTACAGAAGAAATCTGCAGCTGTCTGCCCTACTTCCAGAACCTTAATTTTCAATATCTAGCTTCAATGGAACTCCTTCGTACCTGAAACCTGAAGACAAGAAGACTACAGATAGCAGCTTGAAAAACTTTTTTTAAAGGCACAGTAGTAGAACACATTTGAATTTTGTTTCTTAAGGCTTATTTTTCATCTTTTCTTCCTTAGAAGGATATAGATAAAACCAGAAAAAAAAAAAATGAAATTGTGCATAAAATGTGTCACCAAAAATATTATAACAGTAATTGTTTAAATTTTTGCCATGCTGCTATCCTACTGTTTTGAAAAGTTCTAAATATTGCTTGATATATCATAAGATTAAAAGACATTTAATTGTAGAGTGAATGCCCTTACTAACACAGAATTCTTATGTATTTTGTAATAGAATTAGATTTCAGACACTTCTGATTACACTGATGGTAGTGAGAAAGTTATCTTTTAGACAGCATCTGACCACAATCTTCAGGGTTTAAGCTTGTCTAAAATATACAATTTAGTTCTTAATTTCTATTCTTCAGATATAATTGATATGCAGTGGTAATCTAGTCGACATTACAATTCAAATAACAGAAAAAAGTAATGGTCAGTAGAGGTGTTGAGGTGTTACCGCTTAAGTAACAATAGCTTCTGCTGTCATGTATATTATATCAATCTTATTCTTACCAATTTCATTACATCATGAAAATGATGAATTGAAAAACTATAGCACCTTCTGCAATATATATGAAGCTACATGTCATATCAGACATGGAAGCATTCATCTTTAACATTTATAATCCCTAATCACACACAAATATGATTGCTCAAACATCTCCTGTTTTAACAGTAGTGATATGATTGACTATGACTTGACATAATGTGGCAGTAAGTTCTTCAGAGCACTCCAATGACCTCCAAGCATACCTGCAGTACTGAACCATACTGTCTGAAGAAACAAATATACATCAGGCACATAAGACTGAATCAGTAATCACTCTTCTTTCCTTTAAGACCACAGCATCACTTCTTAATATACCTACTCCTTTATTCATCATATTTGTGCTGTTCTTATTCATTAATTTTCAAATTTGGATTTTAACTAGCATGTACTAGTGGATCAAACTCCAGTTATCTAAACTATTACATGTAAAGCATAATTAAAGAAAATTAAATTGTGTATGAACTCTTATTTCCCAGCTTTTTATAGGTCATCTTATTTCCTTTGGCCATTTGTTTTTAATGTGTAGCTAGTGAATGGAGTTTTTATGTTTCACTTTAAGAAATGCAGTCTTCCAAAAACTCAGCCAGAAATGTCCATTTCAAAAAAGCTTATTGCAGCCAGTTGGCTTTGCCAGTGACATATTTATAAAGTGAAAATATAACCCATAGTGTTTTCTGCAGATCAGATGGAATCACTTAGTGTACTCTACATAGTTTCAGCAGCTTGTGCCTCAAGAGGAATATCCCTCAGCCAGAATGTGTTACTTTTAAGCACAAGTCCAGCTACTGTCGTTTTGTAGTTTTGTTATTCTAGCATGATATGAATACATTTACGTCACACTTTTAAACCACAACGTATTTTTAGAGCTAATGCAAAGCCAAAATGAGAGGCAGGTGGTAGCTCTTTGAAACAAGCTTCTAATTAAAGCTATTTTGGAGCTCAAGTTTTTTGCATGTTAATGATTTCCTCTACTCTGAGCCTTCCCTCTGGCACCAAATCATTTTCATAAAAAGTATATTATGTAATCACAAGGCCTGAGCACCATGTGAAATCATGCAATGAAAACTACAGTATCAAATGTGATAAATTAGAAATCAGAAAAAGCTTCATAAAGTTACAGATTTTAGTGAGACATCAACAGAGATAACTTTACTGCCTTCAATGGCAATCAAAAGCTTCAGTCAAAAGCCTCATGTGGAAGAAAGGGTCAATGAAATAAAACAAAAGATAAATTGGCATTTATAAGACACCCAGGAACATAAGAGCCCTTTAATGATACATGGGAAATGTTTTTCTAATTTGACAAAAGTTAAATCCACAGTGCATTGACCAGTGAAGCAATGTACACAAACTGCATTTGCACACACTGGAACAGTAATTGCTGTCCTGACTTGAAACAAGCAAATATGTTTTCCTTTTCCTTCATCATTGAAATTTGTCCCCCAAAATTTCTGTCAGCATAGAGAACAAAGTCTCCTCCAGTTCAAACCTATTTTGGAGAATTCAACATGCTGCTGAGTGTAGCTTCTGAAGCAAAATAGATTGGGGTCAACTGTGAGAAAAACACTTCAGGAATCACTTCTGACTAATGGAAAAACCATTTGAAAATATGTTCGGCAGTTCTTAAAACAACGTACGCCTAGTAAAAGGCAAGTCTTCAGTTACTTCCCTAACCCAAAGCAGGAAGCACATGTTAGTGTACATTCAGAAAGAACTCTGAATTGACTAGCTTGGTGGTCTGGTGGCTGCTCATTGCATTACTACAGAAGGGATCAAAGTTCAGGACTTCAGCTGCAGCCATTCATTCTAGGCCAGAAGATCTGACAGCACCACCAAGGCAGTGCAATACCCTGAACACGTGTAAAGAGGAAAAGGAAAAATGCCTGCATCACTCAATGTTAGTGCATGTACCCATCCCAAACGATGCACGAACTGTATATATGTTCCAGCTGAGATTGACGAAGTGATTTTCTGCTGGAATTGAAAAATCACTCCAACAGGAAGGAAATAAAAATAGGGAAGTGGATAGGAGTTTAAGAGAAACTAAGGAAAGTGTTTAAGGAAAACACTAAATCCTTGTTCTGCTGATGTTAGCTTTAATTATTTTCTAATCCCTTCCATATATTAAAGTATTGCAGTAAAACATGTTCACAAGTCCCAACACAAGAGATGCTCTCTCTGCAACAGCCCACTCTGTAAGAAGTCTCCCTGGTCAAGACACAGTAAAGCATGCGGTCAGAGCTGCCATGAGAAAAAGAATCTTTTTGCTCTTCTCAGTCATCATACTGTATTCTGTCTACCTAACCTCTTGCAGATTTCTGCCTGTCATAAAGCATAAGGAGGATTTTAGATGGAAAGGGAATCTCGGACTATTAAAGTACCTCCAAAGGCCAGTCAGCCCTCATTCAATCGATCCTTTAGAAACCTGTGATATACTTGTTTATTCTTGATCCGACTCTTACCACAGAAGATGACATAGTTAAATTATGCAACTTGGAAATGATCCCTTTAAACCTCATATTGACCTGAGATGGTGGAAGGACCTTTAGGAAAAACACTAGTACGGTTCAAAGGAGCACAAAACACTGACATGCAGTATAGAGATCCGAAAGTATGATAGCTGTGAGATCCAGCACACAAAAGTTCCTACTGATAGAAACCTGGTATTTGGCATTGTGTAGACATGCAAGGTAAAGTCTCCTCCCATAAACAGATTAGAGTACTAAAATTTGTTTATTACAACCTTCGTATTAAGCAAAGAATTTTTCTCACATTCAAAAGTGGATGTTTCTATCTAGTGCAAGACATAGGCTCAGGAAGAATGTTCAGGCAGCTGTGAAAGCAGTATCACACAAAATTGTTTTTTTTCAATACAGCAGATTAATTATAGACAGCATAAATAGAGTGGGTCTTGAAAAAGAACATTAGCTGTGCATGGGAGAATGGCTGTATGCATGAATGTAGCCTGAATAACAATGATTCATGAAGAAGTGGTAGAATTTTTTCCTGAAATTCTGTTTCTTGCCTTAACTTGTTCAGAAACTACTTGCAAGCCCTGGCAGTTGCAGAGATCTTTGAAGCTCCTGCATTCATAGAGGCTTTACAATACTGATACACGCTTTTTTTAAAGAAGGTAGGAGAAATTCTAGTCTGTGAACCTTTCCAATGTCAAGCTGCCTTCATCTGAAGTTATACACCTATCGTACATTTTATAAATATTCTAGAACATCTTACTGAAGTAGCAAATATCCCAGAAATAAAAATGAAATAAAGACAAGTACTGTCAGCAGTTGCCCTTCCAAATCAATAGCCTTTCACTGAATAGTTATTTAAAGCGTATGGATGTTTTTAATGAATCACAAATCAATAGCAGACATTTAATTGAGTTCAATTACAGTTGAATATAAGCCCTATTTTGCAATATTTTAGGTATTTTCAAAAGTTATCAGTAGGATCTTAAGTCACCATCACAGAATAAATCTACCACCTTTAAAATTCTATTTAAGACAGACCTGCAAACTTATAACCAAACAGAATAACTAAATCCCACTGTTAAAACCCAATGAAATTCCCCATATTTTCTCCTACTTCTCCATTTATAGTCTCCTTAGAGTAAGAAGCTTCATGATTCCTAAGCACTTCCCAAAGCACTTTGATTCTTTACTGATTTTTTGAGAGAGAGAATTGTTGAAAATATCTGCTGAAGAATGCTCTCCAAAATAACTGAATTCATAGCCAAAGAACTCATTAAAAATAGCTTTTAACAAAGTCTAACAGTCTGAAGCTTACAACGCAAAACTGGGAGTTTACTTTAGAGAATCTTAGGTGGAACACCTATGCCTCTTCAAGAAGTTTCAAATATCCCTTTAAAATTAGAAATAAACAGCTTGACTAAATAGCCTCAAAACCACCAATAAAATACAGCCACTTTTCACATTCAGATCATTTGTCTATATATATCCTAGGCTAGTAACCAACACACAGAAAGGACTAACTCTTACTTTGTAGTCAAATGAGTCAGTGAATTACATCGCTATCAAAAAAAAATCACTGTCCCTATTGGCTTCCTTTTTGGCATTCTCAGAGAAGACACCATAGATTTAGCAAGCAGGAAGAATTTTGTTATCTTGTATTTTAAGACTGTCAGAAGCACACTGCGAATACTCAAATGATCTTATTACTTTGCCACTAATATTGCAAAATATTATTTTCATACTTTTGCAGGTAAGCAAGACGACACACATTTTCATTGAAATCAATCATCATACTAAAGAGCAGCTGCATACATTTTATTTCTGCTGTAATCCTTCCTTGTCCTTTTTATTCACTATAGTCAACAAATACATCTTGGAGGGTTATTCGTGTTTATCTTTATTAAAACGCACTCATAATCGGACTCAGTCATGTTAAAGAAATGCAAAAATTTAGCAAGGCTCCAGCATTAGTTTTTTAAGTTATGAACACTCTCATCTGATCTGACCTTATACAAGGGGCAACAGAGCAGACAACCACAGCAATGCATGGTAAAGCTACATATCAACTTTGTGTAAAAAGTGAATTTTTAATCAAATCACTCAAAATTTTCTTTTTCGTCTGCTAAACTTTTTTTGTGCTGGATTGCTTTTTTAAACTCCTCAGAATTCTCCAGTTTCCCCTAAAACTTTAAAACTTTGCCAGTTGAAATGACAGCATTGTACAGCACTAGTCCTTAAACTTCCAGTAGGCAGATGCTCTGCTACTTAGCAAGAACTGTGGTTAATGTAAGCTCAAGTCTCATTGACCAAAGCTTGCATTATCACCCAAGGACAACATGGCAGTCTTACACACAAGTAGTATATAAAATGAAGTCTACCAAAAATTTTCATTTTTTCCAGCTTCTTTAATTTCAAATTATTTGATGACACTTTTTTAAAGTCTTATTCATCTGCATATGCACAGCTGTCCAAGTTTCCCAATGATAAACCTATCAACAAGGACTAGAACAAATTGTGACCACGATCAGCACCAACTGGATACAACAAAATTAGAATTCTCCTGATGAATCTGAAGTAAAATTACCATGTCACATTTTCACTGATTTTTATCTCCTGTTGCAAGTCTGTTCACTTTTGATACAGGCAAACTGCATTCATTGTCTGCTTTGCATTCTTTTCTGTGCTTGGAGGATACCCTCAGACCTACTCACCACTACCTAAAATCTCAAAGAAAATCTCTTTTGAATGACATAGTAGAGTGTTTTCCAATAAGAATGATTTGCACCAAACCTAATAACCCAACATACCATTCGTAGAAAGCATCATAGCCTGTACAAGATACATTTCACCCCTCTAAGAAAAGCAACTAACAAGGGTTTGGTGACCTTTTAAATAAATTTCTCTAGGTTAGAGACTTTTTTGTAATGGAATAGTCACAGATGAACACTAGAAAAATAAACAAAAGCTACATACATTTCTGAAAGACCCTTTGAGAAGACAGAAGAGACTAAATACTTAGAAACTGAAACTGCATTCTTTTGGATAAAAAAAAATATGGGGCACCAAAGAAATCTGATAGACAAATGCATCCACATAAAATGCTGGAACATTTAATAAGAAAGTACATATGTAAATAATAAAGTTGTACATAGGTTTGAAGTAACAAAAAATTCATCATGCCAAACTATTTATTAGACAGGGTAATAATATATACTGCATTTCTAAACTTTAGAGACAGCATCTCTAAACTTAAGTAAAACATCTGATATGATCTCAGACAATTGTCTCACAGGAAACCAGAGAATGGCAGGCAATAGCACTATGAAGAAGAATCTGGGGAGTAGACTAGGATGATGAATTAAATATGAGTCAACAATATGTCACCAAAAAGACAAATGCAAGATTGGGTCATTATTAATATACATGCGCTATTAAAAACATATGAGGTAATTATTGTTCTGCTTGGCACTTGCTGATTCTTGGCAGGAGTACTGCAGAAGCCATAACCCCACATGCAAGATACAAAACATTTTATACTACTAGTGCACAATGATTGCACACATTTGGGTACCATATTTCAACAAAAGAAATTAGAAAAAGCATCATATAAAATCTATCAAAGTTTTGAAAAACAAGTCTTTCACTTACATACACAACTGCTCCTAAAGTTATGTATTTCTACAATTGGGTTTACTTCATTTTAATTCTAGTGCTTTGTTTAAACAAAATGCAGATTAAATGATATATCTAGCAATTTATAACTGAAGCAAAGTTCTGGCAAACAGAAGGCAATGGGAGTTTTTACTTCAGTTAGGCTATGATCTTACTACTGTTAAGAGAAGTCAAGGAAGGTGAAAGGAAATGGATGGTAAGAGATTCAGAGAGCCTTTTCTTTGACTATTTTTCCATTCACATGTTCAATTTAGAGAAGAGGTTCTAACTCCATTATTTAAAAAAAACACTAACGGATTTCCAAAGTTACCTGAGAAACCATTTAAAAGTAGTCGTCAGCAGATCTATTCCATGAAAACACTCATGAAGACCAAGCCTTTCAAATAATCTGTCCTTATCCAGAAGCAATTTAACAGGAAGGTAACAGTTAAACATTCTGCTCCGTAACAGAACTAGCCAATAAATCAAAGTCCAAATTTATACTGCTGCTGTATTTAAACATAGTCATAAGAATCATTTAACCTTACAGCATAAAACTCAGCTGATAATTTTTTTCTGACTAACACCTAATAAAATTCATTCTTGCAGAATTGTGGAAAAGTTAAGCACAGTCTACCCTTCTTATAAAGTTTCCTGTAACAAGGTTGCATGGTTTACACATATGTTGTATTTCATTATTAAAAAAATTCCTCTGTATAGCACCCTCTTTGTTGTAACACTTAAGCATACTTTGCCTCTAGGCCAGTGCTATAATAAAAATAAAATTAATTCAAGGCCATTTGCTGAGAAAAAAGATAGGTTCAAGGTCTTTTCACACTTTTCTGCTTGTAATTTTTTCATGTCAAAGATGTGTTTTCTTTTTTTCCTTTCTTTTGCTATTGTTTTATTATTTCCTTTTGTTGGTACAGTATCCATTGACCAACTTCAAATGGATCTGAACTATTCTGGAAGCCAACTTAAGGCACTAAGTTTCAGATTAAAAAATAAATTCCCAAACCTGTGCATTATTAGGAGAACCTAATTTCATTTATGAACCCATTTGAAGAGGTTATATAAAACCAGGCTGAATTCACTGATTATTTAACTATTAGATAATGCAATTATATTTTGTGGAACCACACAAAATTGTAATATTGCTTTTGCAGTGACAATAGAAAGCCGTTATCTATAAGTGAACATCATTCAAAAATAACTCAGTAACTAAGAAAGCCAGGTTATTAAGCTATGCTTTCCCTCTGCCACTGAACAAAATTTCTATTCTATTCAAGAGTAACCCAATAGCTTGTGTGCCCCACTGGAAAAGCTATCAATATGCTGTTTCTTTAGTTCTTAAGTAGAAGGCAAAATCTTAATAACACAAATTTAAAAAGAAAACTGGAAGTGTTGAGAATGTTCATACACCGACCTTAATGTACCACTTACACCCTGGAGAGCAATCACAGAACTCAACCCTCACCTGGGAAAGGTCATCCTCCTATTACAGCATGTGATCATTCACACACTTCCTAAGCACTTCAGACAGTAGCTCAGGAAACCCATACACTAGTTCTCAAAGCATAGAGTTTTAGTATTCAGTCCTTATACACGGTTGGTTGTTCATATATGAGCTACTACCCTGCCCACCATTCAGTCTAATGCACAACTGACCACAGGAAATTTATGTGATAATGTGTAAAACTACATAAGCTTCAAGTAACAGTGGTTTTGTTTTTACTTTAAAGCACTCTTCCATTTTTTACATCATTTCAGCAGAAATTCATTGCATACACTTTCCTCAAACGTAACTCACATCTGACTCAAAGCAAAAAAGGCAAAGAATGAAATTGTGGTCTGATCTGCACACTTTTTCAAAGCAGTAGTAAGGGCATTTCTTTTTTTACTACATAAAAGCATAATACCATCATTTCTTAGAAGCAGGCTCCACATCAGTAAATGTCTCTTTTTAAGAACAGTCAGGCACAAGCAGTGTATTGACACTTTCTCAAGATGTAGAAGGACTTAGGCTAACAGCTATAAGCGAGCTGAATTGTAATCCGTGCAACAGAAACTGGTAATGTAGGAGTAAGAGTGATTTTCCAAGCTAGTATCTCTTTCTCAGATTTCTCTAAGGGCAGGACAACACACCATGTCTAAATACCCTTAATGTGAACAAGACAATGTCAAGGCACAGGACAGAATTTATTTCTGTATGTTGCAGGTACAAAATGAAGATACTTGCAGCACTAATTATCTAAACATCACATTAGAAAAAGGCTATAAAATAAATTATGAAGTAATATGAATTTATTTGCCCTGAGTTAAAAACTAGTTTTGCCTAATTCCAATTGCCTGCAAATCTTCTACTGTACCAACATGCAAATTCATGTGATTCCTAAGTAAGCAGTTGACAATTATCTTAACTATCTCTGAGTGATTACCCATTTATAAGAAGTTCTAATAGTACCACATGAGGATGGTTCACTGCTATTGTTTCATATAATTGAAGCCAACACTGGCAAATGGATTAACCAAAATTTCTGCACAGCTAGATCAGATCCAACTCAGCATTATTTAAAAGAACTAGACCCAAGAGATAGAAATTCTACCAAAGAGAATACAAACTACATGATTTTGGTGGAACTGTAAGCAACAAATTTAAGAGTGGAATGAAACTATGATCAAATTATGCCAATCACAAAATTCAACAATACTGGCTTAAAATCTAATCACTACATCCTTAACATAGAAAAAAATCTTCTCACTTTTTCAATAAACACTGTTTTAACTTTAATAAAAATTAAACAATACGTAGAATATTGCTTAAGACTTGACTATTTCTAGATGAATAGCAGATTTATGCATTAAGAACTGAACTGGAGGTACACTGCTGCATAAAGAAGGATAAGAAAGAAAAGGAATTCTTAACAAAGACAATATAGTCAATTCAGTTGCTTCACTCTGTTCCACTCTTTTAACAAACTCAAAATATGCAACTCATTTATCAGCAGCTTTATCAGCAGCTTTCTATCAGCAGTGACTTTCAATCAGCCAAATGAAGTTCCATCATTTAGGGTTTACCAGCCCTGTACAACATTTTACACTATTTTATTTACTTGCCCTCAAAAATCTTTATACTTCACAGAAGACATTTGAGAGATGCCATCCAGTATACAAACCAGAGTTCTAAACCAGCACATCTCATGCTGCATCTAGTACACACTGTTGTAAAACCAGCGCAGCTGCCTCTGCACCACATAGCAACCGCAGAAGCCTAAGTACATCCTTGCTCATGTTACAGAAATTCAAGGAGAGAGCTTTGGTTTTGGGTGACCAAAGATTCTAAACAAGCCTAAGATGCTCAATGACTTTCTCACTTCTCTCCCAAACAAAAATATAAACCAGTTATGCAAACTATACCCTTGCTATTATGAACTGATCAGGTTCTTTAGCATAATCTTACCCAATAACTTGGCGTTTGACTCAAGTATCTTATAAAGACGCAGAATGACATACTACAGATGTGAAAACAGAAAATACTTTCCAAGATATTGCAAACTATCAGCAAACATCACTTCATATAATGAAAGTTGAATTGTTAATACAGCAATCTCTGGTGGCATAATTGCATGATGCCAAACAGTATAACCTGACCTTATAAAAATTATGTGATGAACAATGTTACATCAAGTAAAATTTTTGTAGAGTTGAGTCCTCGCAATAGAAATCATAAAAGTCTATGCTTTTTCACCTTCCTTTTCTTTAAAAAAATTAAATTAAAAGAGCTTACAGTAGAGTCATCTCAATTTCTTTAAATTTTACATTTAAAGTAAAACATTAAGACTGTACAATCTGTTCATTACTTAAGGGCTGTGACATTTTGTGGCTAGGTTAAGAGTTCACTTGGTTGAAAATCGGTGCTTAGCACTACTAACCCATGGTTTTGTCATGAATCATCCTTTCTAAAAAGACCCATATGCTAGAATTAGAGCATTGAAGGACAAACGCAATTTACAGCTCTAAGATCATGAGGAAGAGTTCAGAAATATGAAAAGCAGATATATGCATTCTACATAACAAAGGCAATGGCTTAAAAATTAAGTTCAATTTTTGAAAGTCTGGGGTAACAATACAGAATTTAAATATAAAATGATTAGTTGATCTTCCTATGTCACTTCTTGATAGTTTCATGTTTTCATTTTAGCACCAGTGTTCAGAGACAGCAAGGAACAAATGTAATGTTTAAGCAGCAAAGAAATGCAAAGTTCTGTACTATAATCCTTCCCTTTGCTACAGATTTTTAAAGTCGTAAGTAAGTCACAACTAACTCTGCCTATGCTGTGCTTGATTTATATTTTCATCTTTGTAGGTTTTTTCCATTTACTTTTTTTAAACATTTCCATTAGCTCTGTTTAGGATTCTCGCTAAACGTGTAAGGGATTTCCTTGTTATTTCCCACATCCCTGGCCCCTTAAGTTTTGCTAAAAGTAAGAGTCAAGTTCGTTTCACCTTTTTGCTAAAGTTCTACAACCAACAGAATACATTTTGTTATACTCAATAAAACACTTTTAGCTATACAGGTTTTCAGAAAGTGCTTTTGCATTTGCTATACTTCATAAAGTATTGCAGTAAATACACCTGTAGAATCAGTTCAAGTATAAATGCAGCTTTAGAGATGCAGCCTACTAAACAATAACTGTAATGAGAGGACCATCTAGTGGTGACAACCACAATTCACACCCTGCTGTTTTAAAGACATGCACACCATTAATCTGTGCAAGTCACTGGACAACTTCTCCGTCTTTGGTTTTTTTATTCCATATTCCATCACTTCTTTAATTTAGATTTCAACCTTCTACAGTGAGACTAAATAAATTACTTTGTTGGTTGTCTTCATCTGTTCCTGTTACAAGAACATCTATGTCAATTCTTCCACATGTGAAAAAAGGTTTTTACAAATACATTAACAACAAAAAGAGAGCCACGGAGAATCTCCACCCTTTATTGGATGGGGAGGGGAATATCGTCAACAAGGATGAGAAGGCTGAGGTACTTAACGTCTTCTTTGTCTCAGTCTTTAATAGTAAAACAGGTCATCCTCAGGGTGTTCAGCCCCTTGAGCTGGAAGACAGGGATGGAGAACAGAATAAACCACCATAATCCAAGAGGAAGCAGTTAGTGACCTGCTACACCAACTGGACAGTCACAACTCTATGGGGCCAGGTGGGATCCACCCGAGAGTGCTGAGGGAGCTGGTGGAGGAGCTT
>VYXH01011498.1:346385-362150 GCA_013397275.1 Burhinus bistriatus | reverse complement strand
TGTGTCCAGAGAAGGGCAACAAAGCTGGTGAGGGGTCTGGAAAACATGTCTTATGAGAAGCGGCTGAAGGAATTGGGATTGTTTAGTCTGGAGAAGAGAAGCTTGAAGGGAGACCTTATTGCTCTCTACAACTACCTGAAAGGAGGTTGTAGTGAGATGAGAGCTGGTCTCTTCTCCCAGGTAACTAGCGATAGGACAAGAGGAAATGGGTTCAAGTTGCACCAGGGGAGGTTTAGGCTGGACATTAGGAAAAATTTTTTCACTGAAAGACTTCTCAAACACTGGAAC
This sequence comes from Burhinus bistriatus, assembly GCA_013397275.1. NCBI lineage: Eukaryota > Metazoa > Chordata > Aves > Charadriiformes > Burhinidae > Burhinus > Burhinus bistriatus. The sequence continues at coordinate 361,862 of VYXH01011498.1, read as the reverse complement.
AGGCTGCCCAGGGAGGTGGTTGAGTCACCATCCCTAGATGTGTTTAAAAGTCATGTACATATGGTGCTCAGAGACATGGTTTAGTGGTGGACCTGGTAGTGTACAGTCAATGGTTGGACTAGATGATCTTAAAGGTCTTTTCCAACCTAAATGATTCTATAATTCTATGATTCTATGAAAGCTGCTCATAGCATCAAATCATTAATTTGAAAACACAAGCAAGAATTAAGCTTATAGGAACTAGGCTAAAAAATAGATTTGTTTACCTCACAACTCTCTCCTCAGAGAAATCTATAATACCTTTTTTCTTAAATACAAGAGACCAAAAAATCACCAGTTGACAAATGACAGTTTTACATCTCCATCACTTTTCAGCTAAACAGATCTGCAGTTTAACAGACCAGATTATAATACAACAAGGGTCTAAGATTGCCACAAACTAGGAGGGACAGGAGAACAAAAACTTACATTGGAGGAAGCTGACTGAGAATGTGATATACATCTAGTGGTGCTTGTTTTTATATTTTGAAAACGTCAAACAACTGCAGACATTCTTCCCCAGCTACCACAGTAACAGAAGCTATGAGAAATCCTCCTCCCTAATGAAGCTACAGAGAGTAGGAACAGGGAACAGTTTATGTAAGCACACACTTAACTACAAACAGCTGAAGGAAGCTTAGCGGAGCTTCATAACCAATCAAAACATAAAACAGTAGTAGAGCATTTGCTTCTAACAGCTATTCTGCTTAATTTCTGAAAAGCTCTGACAGGACTCTCGGTCAAACAATACTCAACAGAAAAATTTCAGGCAGTTTCTCCTGTAAAGACAGGCATCCTAAAGACACTAAGCTGCTTTGTATATTAGAGAACCAGATTCTACTCAAATACAATCCAAACCAAAATGTAATATTATGAAAACTGAAAGTTTGGTCTGAATAAATCTCCACCTCTTCAGCCCCTGTAAGGATCTAAAGGGAACTGCAGGATTTTCAGCAACTCAGAAAGTTAAAGAACAGCTGGATTGAAACAGAGCTCCCTTCCATAACTTTATGCATACCTTGCTGCCTATTTATGGAACTGCTCCCCAATTTTAGTAACAGTTACCCAGCCTCACACTTCTGTTCCAGTCTCTTGCAACCCTACCTGCCCCATCCCACACTGTGGAAGGTTCTTGAGGACAAGAGAGCATACTCAAGCTCTTTCTCCACAGGGTTCTCTATAAAAGCAGGGGGCAGCAGACAGGAAGAGGTAAGCCTCAGCCACCTTCTTCGCTGTTCAGCCTTCCTTTTTCAAAGGAAATTGAAACTTTTTCCAAAGGAATGAGCACAGGCCACCACAGAGGCTAAAGGAGATGCAGGATGCGAAATGGAAACTATGTGCTGGCTTTACATCCCAATTTTCAAAACTGACTATGCAACCTTACAGCATCAAGAGACTAACAGAGCACTCTGCATCTCAGTTAAGGCCACAGTTGTAGTGACCCACTAGACAGAACAGACTGCATCTGCACATGACTAGAAATCACATGATGAGTGATTACAGGAGAAATATGAATGCCAAGAGGCAAGTATTTTATCTGAGGTAAGAGCAAGCAGTAGCGAACTGATCATTTTCAACAGTATCCTTTAAATTGACAGGCAACTGTTCGGAAGCAGTCCAGCAAAAAAGAAACAGAGCATTAACTAGAATCCGAATAACTGTTCATCCCAAGAACAGACAGAAAACCCTCAAGAATGTTTTAGAGGACACCAGTAAAAACTAGTGTACACAAACCCAATCTTTTTTTTTTTTTTTTTGCCAGTGTTAATGGGTATGGCTGAGTAGAATGAGTTTCTTTACCACTGAAGGTATAGGATTAAATGCCCCATAAAAAGACAAAAGGCATAATCTTCAGCAAGAGAAATCTGAGCAAGACTGAATAATTTCATAGATCAAGTGCTCTGTGTCAACTCCTGCAGCATTCTTTGCTTCCTCAGATGAAAGATTATGTTCTTGGGGGGCTTACATTCACCCTCCTCCCCGACACTCCCACAGCACGCTTTCCCTGTACACATCCTTTCCTCCTCCTGTTCAACTGCCATTCTCCTGTGTCTGCTTCAGTACCTCTGTAAACATGACATCTGAGTGCCTCTTTCACCTTCACACGGTTTCAAGGATGCTTTAGGATAGCAGTAAGACACATATTAGTCACGGCAGTAACAGAAAGTAATAAATACAAACAACCCCCCTCATGTTTTGTTAGTCCACTTCTAGAGTGTGGTGTAGAGGTCAGACTGTGAGCAAAGCAAGCTCACTGCTGCACACTTATAGCACTGCCACCATCATGAATTAACCTCTGATGAAGGTGAGAGAGACTGTTAGCACATGTCTGGTTAAGAATTCCAGAGAAGCCTGTGGAAGGCAGATAGTAAAAAAAAAATATATATATATTTATTTAAAGACTGGTTGGCTCTCAAACGCAGCCCAGAACATCAGCCAAAAGATACACACAGATAGTATGGCAGGCCAGACCAGGACAGGCATCTGTTTACTAAAATTAACAATGCTTGATAGACCGCCTCTCTGGCTGGTCTTGCAAGATGGGAAATAAAACCACAACACTGTCATTCATAACCCTCAAGGAAGTCCAGGAAAGCCACACAAAAAGAACATTCAGCCCAGGAAACCTACAAAAAAGAACATTTATTTCCCCAAAAGAACTTTCTCCAGTGTCCATTTTGCCTGTTTCTCTGATACTTCAATACATGCCTTAGTAGCCTGCTACCAAGTACCTGAACATTCACTATAATTTTCCTAGATTTAGGTCTTAAAGAGAAAGCTTCTTCATCTTATGATATGAACATGTATTATTTATTACATAACACAAATCTCTGCCTTCCTTATTAACATTTTTGCCATCTCAAAACAAGACTTGAGGTCATTCTTTTTCCACGGCAATAAACACAATAATGAGAACTAGAACATTAGGAAGAAGAAAGGAAAAGGAAAGCAGCTTGACATTCTGGGACAGAAGTGCTACTAGAAAACAGGAAAAGTTTGCAGAACTTACCGGAGTTCCCTCTGCTGTTCTTGCTGCTTTGTCAGGATTGGCCCTCATTTTGACCATCCTAGGTGTTGAAAAGTGGCTGGCTGAGTACGTTGAGGTAAACATTACCTTCTGTCTCTCTAGCTTGCAAAGACATTTTCTTCATTACATCACTTGCATCCCCCACAGCTCATGATAAGGTACATAAGAGACAGGTCTGGCACCAAGATTGAGCTGGTGGTCAGACCTCTACTCAGATCTTCGTGGTAAACAAACATGCATGTCAAAAATCCAGAGAGTTTGTTCTGCAGAACTGCATGGTGGTACATGGGTATTTGTTTTATCCTTGAACCTTTCCAGACGCTCACAACTCTTAGCTTATGATCCCCTCAATACATCTGTTACTGCAGTTCCACTATAGTATGTCAGGAAGCACGCTATTCCCTCTTGTCAGACTTAGGAAACTCCATCTTGACTTTCTGCTGTTAACAGGAATATGCCCATACCCTATACACTCACCCCCCTCAAGATAATCACAGCATAGATACCTTCTCACCCACATGAGTTGACCATTTTTGCCAAGGTGGTTGTGCAAAATTAGTAGGTGAAAATCTCTTCAATCACTATGAATTTTGGTCAGTTGAATTTAATCCCAAGAACAAACTTGAGTTTAGGGTAAGGCATTGTAGAATTATTAATAGAAGCTTATTACAGACACAGAACTGAGGGATTGTCTGCATACATTCGCCATATTGACTCAGAAGACTTTCTACCTTGGTAAAGTGACATCACTGCCAACAGTTTAGGAACACTACTGTGTAGATGACTACCACTCCCCAATATCGTTGGGCAAACTCTACTTCTGAACAGGAAGAGCTGTCATATAGAGCAAACCTAAATGCTTCCAGATTGGAACACAAAAACATTCATAATTGTGTCACAAGTTCAGAAAAGACTGATATCTAGTAAACTCATGCAAAACTATAAACACACCATAAGTATTATTTTCCACTGTTATGTTTTTTCAATCAAAGTTTAAATAGTCCTTTTTAAAATCTGCAATATATGTCTTTAAAGACACTTGATATTTTAGGCTCAGAGAACGAAGATGTTAACGTTTTTCTTTGTCCAGGATAAACAAGTTGCAGAAAAGCAAAACAGAATGAAAGCATAGAAGAAAACAATTATTTGAGATGTTAAAGTATGTTACAAGGGAAGAGCCAGGGTTTTTGCAATATTTTTTTTTAAATCAATGTTATCCTTGTAAATTCATATCCTGTTCAATATGTGAGAAAACAACTATTCTGCATTTAATATTCTTTGCCTCATTTTAACTTCAGTTATTTTCTATATGCATCAGATAAAAGGTACCATCATTTGTAGAAAGATGGCTTCCTCTAGACAGCAGCATCATGTCACCTTTCAAAATTTAAGTTAATCCTCAACTGTTCACAATTAAACAACTAATAATAAACAATACGCAACAAGGAGCTTACCTTTTACACCACCAAATGGACCGTAAGTCATATTGCAAGCAGTCCTCTGAAGATTGTGCTCATACATCAGTTTAATCTGATACTGGTTCCCATGTTCCACATTTCCCAGAGTTGCTGTAACAAACGAAGGGTATATATTTATATCTTTGATTCATGCATTGTGAAAGAAGTAAAGGAGTACCAGTTTAAACAAACTGAAAAACTATAACTTACTCCTAGTGGCTCTGAGATATGAAGGCTCACACTGCCGCTTTCTTTAAAAAGAAAACCCACCAAGCTACAAAATTCCTAAAGGCCAGAACGAGAAATAAGGTCTCATTATACTAAATATGGTATAAAGGCTCATACCTTATACCAGCAAGAGGCTGAGATTTTATTACTTAAACGTATTTTTCTTCATGTTAGGCACACTTTTTAAGATCAGAAAAAAGCCTGCTCAAAGGGGAATTCTTATGATTCTCTAGTTATTCAGTGACTATACTATATCCAACAGCCAGCCTCAGCTGTAATAGTCTTCATCTCAAATTAAGCTATAGCTAAGCACTAGCTATAATTTGACAAAGCTGCCCTTAGGGCACATTTGTCCCTTGCCTTTACTCTGTCTGAAATTCAATGCAGTAATCAACAATACAAAGGTAAGAGACAAACATATGTTAACAGAAATAATTTTATGATATACATCACATTCTCTGAAAAGGTCTACATGAATTTTAACTTCCTGACTCCTTCAGGGAACTAGCAGAAATTTAAAAAGTCTTTCTAAAGGAACTGAAGTTAAAGCTTCCCTTTGGATAATCAAAAGTCTTTCCTGCAGCCCATGAAGAAAACAAAGTTCTTAATCATGTAGAGTAACACTTAAGGACTAATATTAGCAAGCAAAAAAACCCCAACCTTTGAGAACAGTCATGTCGGCAGGGAAAAAGGTGTTTTCAGTGAATGATATCTAAGTTAAATCCTACCACAGCTTTAAGTATACAAAGATTATTACAACGCCATATTAAACAACATGCTATGAAACATTTGTAGCTTATGCTAACCTTTCAGGCAATTTCTCCAACTAAAATCCAATATAGCTTTTAAGCAATTACTGCTAAACAAGGCCCACATTAGGGAAAGGACTGGAACAGACATGAGGGGAAAAAGCCCTGGCTGGATAAGTAACTAGCTAAGTAGCAACATCAGAGGTAAAACAAGTTAGAAAGTAGTCAGTCTGTGTATACTGACTGTAATACAATATCCAGGCCATACTTTAGTCAGCCCTGAAGGATGCTTTCATTTGTCAAGGAGAAGTAGCATAGCTATTTTATTATGAATAACAGATATAGCAACATGTATAAAGCAACTAAAAATCCCACTTCATGAAAGTGTAATTTGCCATGGAAGCATCAAGAAGTAATGATCATTATTTCTCAAAGGAGCTTGTTCAAAAGTACCTGTTCAGATGAGAGAAATTACCATTACAGCATGAATTAATATTAATACAAATTAGTATGAAAAGTCTTTTAAAGGATTGTAAAACTTCCCTTTTATTATTACTTAAATGCTTAAGCCACGTAAACCAAACAGCAAATTATAACTAGGAAAAAAATCTAGACTGACTTGTTGTATGCCATTAATGCAAATTTTAAAATAAATTGTTTTAATAAAAACTGTACTGGTAGGCTACAAATCTAAGACGTAAGCACGATTACAGAGACGGGAAAGTATGAAAACTGCAGTACATCTCAAAGTATCACAAAGACCAATTTTACAGGTGTCTCCAGATAAGATAACTAGAAGGCAAACAGAATCTGGAAAGAGAGCATGTGTTTGTAACCTATCTGCCTATAAGGCTGTGAATAGGAAGCAGGCTGCTCCTACAGGAAAACCATGCTCTTACAAAGAATAGAGCCACAGCTGTCCCTGCACAGAGAAAATGAACAATGTATAATTTTCTATTGAATTTTGAAGATGGAGGTGCAATCAATAGATCTCTTAAATTTGCTTTGCTTTAAGCATATATGAGGGAGAATTCAATGCACGGAATAGGTATTTTGTGACTTGCCTCTTTACATACAGAGAGGACACAGCACTTAGAATTTCCAGACAAAGCAGTAGAAGAAAGAGGATTTAAGGAAAAACAGAGTAGTTTCACCTTCTTACCAGTATTAATCTCCTATCTCCTCTTGGGTGACATTACCAATCTTCTGGCTTTCTAAGAAATTATCTGGATTTTTGAGTTCAGAAATAATTATAAGTGATCTATTTTTAAAGAGCTAAGTAAGTTATCATTAAACAACCATTTGTTCATTAGCGTGCTGAACAGTAACACCAACTCCAAAAACTGTAATGAGAACTAGTTGTTCACAAGCATTACCAATCACAGACCATCACACAGATCACAGTATCTCAAGCACTGAGCAGATCAGCAAATCTCTGTTAAGCATTGGGAAATATCTAGACCTAATTACTAATGTTTCCTCTTCGTGCATGAGTTTCAGCAACAGAACATGACTGCAGCTCTTCAGGGATGATGAGCAAACACTGTATATACCAAGTTTCGCATTTAACCTAATCCAAACTTTAGAATACATGTAAAATCACTGGAAAGCTTGTATCTGTAAACTAACCTGAAACAGCATATACGCAGAGTTTTCGACAATGCAACACAGCCAGATGAAGTCCTTCAGTACCACTGTAAAGAAGGTTAAAAAAGTACTGTTTTCAGACAAATTCCAAGTAAAATGCATACAGAATAAAATTCAAGTAACATGTTGAAATTACTTTCAGGTGTGGGCCAAATCCAAAGGTTTGGGTGTTAGATGCTAGCACAGAAACTCAGAAGTACTAATCTTCCTAAATTCATGCTGCAGTATTAGAAGTTAGTTTCAAAATTAAAATTAATCTTTTAAGAACTCATTTTTAAAATAAAGTTCTCCTAAGGGGATTTTCTTACAGCAAATTAAATATATGTTCTTAAAGGATTCATTTTAATTTTAAAATTAACTTCTAATACCGGAGCATGAACTTCATTTTAAAAATGAGAGAAAAACCTATACTAACCACGGGAAAGGCTTGTGCTCTGAGACCAAAGGCCACAAGTTGAAAGGCCAACATCAGTTGGAAACTGTTCTTCTTTTATTCAAGTACTCAAGGAGTGATCCTGCGCAGGAATTCTAATGTCTTACACTGTGAAATGATCTAAAACATTTTCTATAGTTACAGCACAAGAACTTTCTCTGCAGGAAATACTACTTAGGTTTGGGGGAAGAAGAATGTGAATATAGGATTCTAAGTTTATTACTTCTGCCAAATAACACTTGTTTGGAGCGATGATCCTCATATTCATTTGTTTTTTTCTCTCATTTTTAAAATAAAGTTCTCCTAAGTAGATTCTCTTACAGCCAATTAAATATAAGGCCTTTTCCTTAGACTCATAGTATCTCTGTTCTCCCTGGCCACTTACTTCCACTAAATTCATTGGAATTAAAGATCTTCAATCCTCTATTAAACCCAAACAACTGGCCAACACTACATCTTAGATCACAAGTTACTCAAGTTTTCTTAACATCTAAAAAAACCTTTCAATATAAGGTTTTTCCTGTTCTACAGGAAAAAAAAAAAATCTACAGGAAAAAATGGTACAAATATCTGGAAGATTATCCTCCACATATACATTAAGTAAAAATTCCCTCATATCAAGATGATTCAAAAGGCAGATCAAACACATACTACAGTATTCATAGATCTGCTTAATAGTTGTCCACCTGGAAATTGAAAGCTCACCCCCCAAAACAAAGAAAGAAAATTGCATCTAAGCCTTAAATAAACAGCAACATAGCCTGTTGTTGACTTACGAAACAAATTTTCCCACTTCCACCTGCAATATTGGTTCTCGTAACTGCACTTCCAAAAGCAAGTCTTCAGGTTGTACTCCATCTCCAGGTTTCACAGGATGTGGATTAAAGATTCGGAGATATCCCATATAACTGCCCACAATAATTTTATCTAAAAAAACAAAAACAAAACAAAAAAATCCCCAAAGGAGACTACAGAATACAATAGCATATGTAGAATTCAATTTGCTGCAGAAGTGCTTCAAAAAATACCCTAAAAAAATAGAATATTTACATGATTCAATTAATGTTGATTACGCTCTGTCTTCTAGGTTAAGATTAGCAATCAGCTTTTTCACAAATCCATTAAAACCTGTCAGCAAAGGGTTCAATATGGCAATTATCACGGTGGTGGCACTGATCATTGTTACTATTCCATCATTTTAGATTGACATTCACACTTCCTTAAAAGTCCCATTCCGGTTTTGAAGAGTACTTCGAACTTTCAGCTTCTACATCTTGGATTTGTGCATACACGTATCACATCAGCACAAGTGTGAAATTTTAAAATTGGGACCAATGACACCCAAATGCAAACTAAAGCCAGATTACTACATCATGTCAACAAAGCTAGGCTTTGAGATCACCTGCTCTTGAGACAGATCCATTATCTCAAAGAGGAATGCCATGTAGGACAGTGTCAAATGCTTTGCACAAATCCAGGTAGGTGACATCAGTTGCTGTCCCCTTATCCACCAATGCTGTTGTAGAAGGCCACCAAATTTGTCAGGCACGATTTGCCCTTAGTAAAGCCATGTCAGCTGCCACTGATCACCTCCTTATTTTCCATGTGCCTTAGCAGAGTTTTCAGGAGGATCTGCTCCATGATCTTGCCAGGCACAGACGTGAGGCTGAATAGCCTGTAGTTCCCCAGGTCTTCCTTTTTACCCTTTTTAAAAATNCCAAGTGCAAGGTTCTGCACCTGGGTCAGGGCAATCCCAAGCACAAATGCAGGCAGGGCAGAGAATGGCTTGAGAGCAGCCCTGAGGAGAAGGACTTGGGGGTACTGGTGGATGAGAAGCTCAACATGAGCCAACAATGTGTGCCTGCAGCCCAGAAAGCCAACCACATCCTGGGCTGCATCAAAAGCAGCATGGCCAGCAGTTCAAGGGAGGCGATTCTGCCCCTCTACTCCGCTCTCGTGACACTCCACCTGGAGTATTGTGTTCAGCTCTGGAGCCCCCAGCATAAGAAGGACATGGACCTGTTGGAGCGAGTCCAGAGGAGGGCCACAAAGATGATCAGAGCACTGCAGCACCTCTCCTATGTAAAGACAGGCTGAGAGAGTTGACGTTGTTCAGCCTGGAGAAGAGAAAGCTCCAGGGAGACCTTATAGCAGCCTTCCAGTACTTAAAGGGGGCCTACAGGAAAAATGGGGAGGGACCCTTCATCAGGGAGTGTAGCGATAGGATGAGGGGTAACAGCTTTAACCTGAAAGGGGGCAGATTTAGGTGAGATATTAGGAAGAAATTCTTTACTGTGAGGGTGGTGAGACACTGGAACAGGTTGCCCAGAGAAGTTGTGGAAGCTCCATCCCTGGAGTTGTTCAAGGCCAGGTTGGATGGGGCTTTGAGCAACCTGGTCTAGTGGAAGCTGTCCCTGGCCCACAGCAAGGTGGTTGGAACTAGGTGATCTTTAAGGTCGCTTCCAACTCTAACCATTCTACGATTCACTTTTGGTCCTGAACTCTGGAAGAAAAAGAGCCTAGTAAAAAAACAAAGAGAAAATATAATGCTGGGAAAGTAAATAAAACAGCAGACTACTACTCCTACAACACTGTTTACGTCCTGCTTTTATCTCAGTTACAGTTGTTTTCCCCGAGGAAAAGACTATGCAGAACTCCAGCAGAATTTGGGGTTTTTTGATCTTGGGTCAGTCTACATGATGCCAGGCTGGCTGGCAACAGATGGGGTGCACCTGTCTCAACGAGGAAGGGACCTTTGTGCAGGAGTTGGCAGGGCTCATTGAAAGAGCTTTAAATTAGATTTGAAGGGGGAAAGGGAGAAAAAAAGTCTCACTGAAGATAAGGCTGGGAGTGGCACACCGGTGTTCAAGGGACAGCATGCTAGCAAGATCCTTCGATCTGCTGTCTCAGTGGAGGCAGGGGGTGGAGATCCACATAGCAGCAAAGACTCAAGGGTTTTTAATGTGTGAGAAACCACAGAAGTGCCTGAGAAGAGTCACATAGGAATTAGGACTTCTCCCCAGAAAAAGGTGGCGGGATCAATAGCCCAACTGAAGTGCATCTACACCAATGCACGCAGCACGGGCAACAATCAGGAGAAGCTGGAAGCCACTGTGCAGCTAGAAAACTATAATATAGTTGCAATCACGGAAACTGGTAGAATGACGCGCACAACTGGAGTGCTGCAATGGATGGTTACAAACTCTTCAGAAGGGATAGGCAAGGAAGGAGAGGTGGTGGGGTAGCCCTGTATGTTAGGGAGCATTTTGAGCGTCTAGAGCTTGATGATGGTGATTAAAGGGTTGAGTGTTTATGGATAAGAATTAGGGGAAAGGCCAACAAGGCAGATATCATGATGGGAGTCTGTTATAGACCACCCAACTAGGATGAAAAGGCAGATGAACTATTCTAAAGGCAGCTGGGAGAAGTCTCACAATCACTAGCCCTTGTTCTCATAGGGGACTTGCCAGATAATCCGCTGGAAATACAATACAGCAGAAACAGTCTAGGAGGTTCCTGATGTGTGTGGAAGATAACTTCCTGATACAGTTGCTGAGTGAGACAACCAGGGAAAGCACCCCGTTGGACCTGTTGCTTGTGAACAGAGAAGGACTTGTGGGTGATGTGATGGTTGGAGGCTGTCTTGGGCATAGTGATCATGAAATGATAGTGGTTTTGATTCTTGGAGAAATAAGGCGTGGGGTTAGCAGCACTGCTACCTTGGACTTCCGGAGGGTAGACTTTGGCCTGTTTAGGGGCTTGTTTGACAGAGTCCCTTGGGAGGCAATCCCAAAGGGCAAAGGAGTCTAGGAAGGCTGGACGTTCTTCAAGAAGGAAATCTCAAAGGTGCAGGAGCAGGCCGTCCCCATGTGCCAAAAGACAAGCCAGCAGGGAAGATGACCAGCCTTGCTGAACAGAGCTTTGACTAGAACTCAAGAAAAAAAAAAAAAGAGAGAGTTTATGACCTTTGGAAAAAGGGGCAGGCAACTCAGGAGGACTACAAAAATGTTGTGAGGTTATGCAGGGAGAAAATTACAAGGGACAGAAGCCCAGCTAGAAATTAAACTGGCTACTGCTGTAAAAGACAATAAAAAATGTTTCTATAAATACATTAACAACAAAAGGAGAGCTAAGGAAAATCTCCATCCTTTATTGGATGTGGGAGAAAACATAGTGACCAAGGATGAGGAAAAGGCTGAGGTACTTAATGCCTTCTTTGCCTCAGTCTTTAATAGTAAGACCAGTTGTTCTCCGGGTACCCAGCCCCCTAAGCTGGAAGACAGGGAGCAGAATCAAGCCTCCAGGATCTAAGGGGAAATGGCTGGAGACCTGCTGCACCACTTAGATGTGCACAAGTATATGGAACTGGATGGGATCCACTCAAGGGTACTAAGGGAGCTGGCAGAAGTGCTCACCAAGTCGTTTTCCATCATTTTTCAGCAGTACTGGCTAATAGGGGAGGTCCCAGTTGACTGGAGGTTACCAAATGTGACACCCATCCACAAGAAGGGGCAGAAGGAGGATCCAGGGAACTACAGACCTATCAGTCTGACCTTGATGCTGGGGAAGGTTATTGAGCAGATCATCTTGAGTGCCATCATGCAGCACATACAGGACAACCAGGGGATCAGGGCCAGTCAGCATGGGTTCATGAAAGGCAGGTCCTGCTTGACTAACCTGATCTCCTTCTATGACAAGCTGACCTGTTTAGTGGACAAGGGAAAGGCTGTGGATGTTGTCTACCTAGACTTTAGTAAAGCCTTTGACACCATTGCCCACAGCATTCTCCTGGAGAAACTGGCTGCTCATGGCTTGGATGGGTGTACTCTTTGCTGGGTTACAAACTGGCTGAATGGCTGGGGCCAAAGAGTTTTGGTGAATGGAGTTACACCCAGTTGGCAGCTGGTCACAAGTGGTGTTCCCCAGGGCTCAGTACTGGGGCCAGTTCTGTTTAGTATTTTTATCAATGACTTGGACGAGGGGATCGAGTGCACCCTCAGTAAGTTTGCAGATCACAAAGTTACAGAGGAGTGTTGATCTGCTTGAGGGTAGGATGGCTCTACAGAGGGATCTGGACAGGTTGGATCGATGGGCCGAGGCCAACTGTATGAGGTTCAACAAAGTCAAGTGCCAGGTCCTGCACTCAGGTCACAACAACCCCATGCAACGCTCCAGGCCTGGGGAAGCATGGCTGGAAAGCTGTCCAGCAGAAAAGGACCTGGGGGTGTTGGTCAACAGCTGGTTGAATATGAGCCAGCAGTGTGCCCAGGTGGCCAAGAAGTATCCTGGCTTGTATCAGAAATAGTGTGGTCAGCAGGACTAGGGAAGCTATCATCCCCCTGTACTTTTAGGCCCCTCACTACAAGAAAGATATTGAGGTGCTGGAGCACGTCCAAAGAGCAGCAGTGAAGCTGGTGAAGGTTCTAGAGAACAAATCTTATGAGGAGCGGCTGAGGGAACCAGGGTTGTTTCACCTGAAGAAAAGGAGGCTGAGGGGAGACCTTATTGGTCTCTACAACTACCTGAGAGGAGATTGTAGCAAGGTGAGGGTCAGTCTCTTCTACCAAGTAACAAGTAATAGGACAACAGGAAACAGCCTCAAGTTGCACCAGGGGAGGTTTAGATTGGATATTAGGAAAAAATTCTTTACCTCACTGGTTGTCAAGCATTGGACCAGGCTGCCCAGGGAAATGGTTGAGCCACCATCCCTGAATGTATTTAAGACAGGTAGATGTGGTGCTCAGCAACATGGTTTAGTGGTGGACTTGGCAGCGTTAACAGTTGGACTCAATCTTAAAGGTCTTTTCCAACCTAAAAGATTCTATGAATTTCTACTGAAAAAGGCTGTACACCAAACTAGTAACAGCTCAACTTTGTCCCTTTTCAGGAGGATTTGAACAATCTAAAAATAATTTTTAAAGATTAAGGCAACAGTGAAATCAAACTCGTACCTCTACTGAGCAAAAACAGAGCTCCAAGATGAGCAGGAGTGTATCAAAGATGCCAAATATTTATTAATTTCAAAAACATACACACACAAGAACTCTTCCTAACAGCAAAGATCATGTACTGCTGTAAATATGTCCTCAGACACATCACTTCAGTTCCATACTTTATTTCCACATTATTAATGTCTATATAGAAAAGCAGGGCTTACTTAGAGTCACTGATTTCAATGGCCCCTTATTTTCCAGGCAGAAAAGGTTGTTTGTTTTTCTAAAAAAAATCTTAGCTTATTAGCTCTCACCTTTCTTTTTTCCTTAATTTCTTTTTCCCCAACAACTTACGATGAATAACTGAAAATGTTCTATTTTACAGATATCTACCATTGAGGGAATAAGACATGAGAGAAATTACTACTGAACACAAGCAGGAATTACAATTTTTAGAAACCTACAAATACACAAAGACAAATGGCATTGAATTTGTCTTCTTAAGCCTACAAGGACACATTAAAGATAGCAGACTAAACTAACTAGCCAACTAGCCTGGCTAACAAGTTTTCACTATGCATTGGTCAAAGCAAACCTGCAGCTGTGTAGCTTAAAACTCAGCAACAATGTAATTCTGAATTTACCTTGTCCACTGCCACTATTATCAACATCAGCAACACACAGACAGCCTTGGTCAAATTCTTCCTTTTCTCCAAGTATGGTGGACCACCAGTCTCTAGCTTTAAACAACGACATTCTTTACTGAAAAGGAAACAAACCATTGTTAAAGTATATACTAATACACATATAACTGTTTATACAAACAATTTTTTCTTTGTTAACAACAGTTTTTATTCAGTATATTCCATCTCTGAGCTTCACATTGCTCTAATGTGTGCTGAATAAATGTTAATTTTAAGTGCTCTGGGTTTCTGGTTATGTAGTTCAGAAAACAACCTTAGGAAACTTGTCTTTAGCTTAGAAATTAGTTGTGGTAGACACTGCTAGTTGTACAAAGAAAAGGCAAAAAAATAACAGCTTTTTTTTAAAGCCTTCTGTAACAAGCATAAAGAAAGTAATATAAGTTTTCAAAGTCACAGAACTGAGGTTTTCTCTCTTACCAAGAAGTATCAGGAAAAAAATATTCTGATGCAAGCCTTCTGCAAGAGAACTTCTTTTTAGAAAAGTATATGAAGACATAAACAGACAATATCAAAGCCTCCACTGAGTAATCGCCTTGAAGATGCCCTAGTGACACAACTAAAGAACTTGGTCAGGGCACAAATCAGCTTTTCTGCTCCCTACCTGCTGCTATTTTAAGAAAGGGCGGGGAGGGAGACTAATCCTTTTGCAGGCGGCTTGGCAGTAACGCTACCCTAGTTCAAAACTCACAGCTCCATGCCTGCGCTCTACCCTGAGTGGGACAAACCTGAACACACACGACCCCAAGAGCCTGCAGAGGAGGTGAGGGGCAACCGGGCAGCGCCAGCTCCGGCGGTTCTTTCTGGGAAGAAGGAAAAAATGATGGGCTCACCCCTTGCTTTCCTTTGGAGCAAACGCATCCTGCAAGCTCACGCCTTTCCTCCTTAAAGGAAACGGTGTCCGGCAAAGAAAAAAACACTTTGGTTTTTTTTCACCTTAGGCGGTTACCGTCGTTATGCTAGCTAGGCAACCTGCTGCAGCCGAGTGCAGGCTGGCGACGGCACAGCCCTCCCCACACGCCCTCTCCCCCAGAGAGCCCCTACGCAGCACCCACAGCACCTCAGGAGCCTCGCCCGGACACACACACCCCCACACACCCCTCCCGGATCGGGAGGGGAGAGACAGAGACCGGCGGGGGTTTACCTGGGCTGGAGACGACGGCACCTCCCTGGCGCGGGGCAGCCCGGGGCTGCTCCACAGCGGCACTCCCGCCCCCGCCCCGCTTTCCCTCAGGAGCTCCTCGCTCAGGCGCGGCCTGAGG
>VYXH01011498.1:291099-345824 GCA_013397275.1 Burhinus bistriatus | reverse complement strand
GGCGCGGGCGGGGCGGGGGGGGGGGGGGGGCGGGGGAGCGGGCGGCACGCGGCGCCGTCGTTGCCGGTTCGCCGGGTCTGGCGGGCGGTGGGGACTCGCTCGGGCCGGCGCTGAGGGGCACCTTCTCCCCCTCCCCCCCTTCCTCCGCCTTCAGCGACGAAGGGGCCGCCCCGCTTCCCCGCAGCGGCTCTCGGCGCCTTGCCGTGCCCCTGGGAGCTACCATGGACAGGACCGCCGTGGCGAAGATGGGAGCGGTGGCCAGCGCCAGCGTGTGCGCCCTGGTCGGCGGGGTGGTGCTGGCCCAGTACATCTTCACCATGAAGAAGAAGACGGGCAGGAAGACCAAGATCATCGAGATGGTACGTGGTAAGAGGCCGAGAGCGGACGGGGGGGGACGGACGCAGAGGAGGCCGGCGCCCCTCCGCCCTTCTCCGTCTCCTCAGGCCGGCGCCTCCCTGGTGGGGCCGGCTCTCCCACGGACGCCCCGGTGGCCGCAGGCGGTTGTCCCTCCTTCCGCAAGGCGCGGGCGGACCCGCACAGGTCGCCCGCAGATACCAGCCCGCGGGTCCCTTCTGCTTCGCATGCGGGGCCCGACGGATCCTGCTGTAGGCAGTTCGTCTGCGGGCTGGCACCGAAAGTTAAGATATGTCTCCTCTCCAGATGTGTGGGGCGGACTGTGTCTTGTGCCCACCCCTTGAGGCGGCGGGGCAGAGGAGGGGTGCTGAGCCCAGTTTCGGATCGTTAGGACAGACGCCGGAGGCAGGTGCACCTGTTCCACCACAGCACTAAAAGTGTCTGCTCCGTCCTGTCCTGTCTGGCCCATGTCTACCTATGCGTAAAGCTATAGGTCTTGGTGGTAATTTAAAAGCCTGCTTGTAGCGTCTTTAAAAGAAAAGGGGAGGGGAGGGGAGCGTGTTCAGCCCTCTGTTGAATCGGGAAAGCAATGTCTGTTCACAGTTACTATAAAAGGAAGATGGAACTCTCTCTCTACTGCCCTTGTTAAACTTGTTATTTAGGGTAGTATTTAAATATCTGCTTATCAGTAACCGGCTGGTAAAAGGTCTTAGTGTAGACAATATGCTGGTTACGTTGGAAGTCCTTCAGAATTTGAGTTTATGGTTTGGATACCGCTGTACTGAAGAACTGAACTGAAAATCAAGTCATTTGATGTTAGCCAGTGGATATTTTGTGATCTCCCCTGCAAAACCTTACTAAAAGCTCAGATTTATGTGTTTTTTTAATTATACATGGAAACAAAGATTTTGCTGAGAACTGTGTGTAAATTGTGAGCTATCTAACTTCTCACTTGGCTGTGTGATGCAACACTTGCCGGTGGAAGTCACACAATGCAATTTGTGATAATGTGGGTCCAGAGAAGAATTCCACTGTGTGTTTTTAATAATCATAAAGTCATCATACTTACTGTTGAAAAAATATTTGAATGCTGTTTCTAGTCATCCGTCACATCATTCAACAATTTGGACAGGATTGCCTTGCTTTTTAGTTTCTGTGAGCCCACTTATAACAACAGCTTGTGGGAGAGCAGAAAGTTTGGATTGCCACTTTAAACAGGTTGTAGACCTATTTCTAAAAAAGGGCTGTAGGCTATAGTAGGATTTTACAAAACTCATTTGAAAACTTACAGTGGTTAAACTATAAACTATACTTTTTTTTAATTCTAGTACTGTAATACTAGAACTTACTTTAGAGTTATGTGGACAATAAAATAACAACATTTAAAAGCCTGATCATACAAACACTTAAAAGGCAGATCCAATAGTTTCACCAGCTCCTATTCACTATATTCCATTTGAGCTGTAGTTCAGAAAGTGCCTAAAAATTGCTCAAGGTGTATTTGTATTAACTTTCTGTACAACATTTAAATGGTGTTTGGGCTGGGAAGACACTAACTTTTGTCTTTGTTGCAAAGCTTTTGCCTTTGGTAGGGGGGAAAAAAAATCGTTACACCAATGTTAAATTGATTTCTGGTAAGTGAATTTCTTAAGTGTGTCCTTCAGATAACATTTTCACAGCTGTGTTCTTGGACACAGATCTGTGATCCTAAATAGATACTTCCAAAAATTCTGCTTTTATGATTAGAGCTTTTCTCAACTTTAAATTGCAAGGGAAAGCTAAAGCTTGTTCAAAGCATGTCAGCCTTCTCATATGGAAACATTTTACCAATGGGATGCAACACATTAATACTGTCTGCTCACTTAGAGAGCTAGCATTTCAACCGATATTCAAGTTGTCGGCTTCCTCAGCTAACAAACATCTTTAGTTCATCAGCTGCAAGTCTTCTTTCTTCCTCAAGGAGTATTTTCAGTGGACATATGTAATCAAGCTGTGAAATTTCTTTGAAATAAGTGAAATAGTTATGTAAACTTCGTACCAAGGAGTTTAGTTTGTCAAATACAGGCAAAAATGTGTTTAAGTGTTTGTTTTACTTTAATATGCTGCATTCTGGAGAACTTCCTCAAGTAGTTTTATCCACCAATGTAGATTTGATTCAGCGTTTGTAATTTACAAGACACTATATCTGTTTTAGCTTATTGCAAATGAGACCTTCCTCTGAGCTTTGGGGAGAAGGTGCTGTTTCCAGTGCGTAATTTAGTGTAACTTAGGGTGGTGCTGGGGAACAATACTGCTTTATTGAAATGTGTTTTTTCTAATACATGACTTACTATACCAGGCTTGTGTTCTGTGTTAGATTAAAATTACGGGATTGTTCTTGTATTTTCAACAGATTTTTTTGGCTCAATTTTTCTTCAGGGAACATTACCCTTTGGTTTTATACCACCATTAGACTCAGAATTACCTTGATTTATAACACGTATCAAAATCAGTGGGGACGAGGCCTATTTACACCTCAGTTATGTGACTTTAATTCTCACCAATGAAATATTCTTTCATTATAATTAATTACAGCAATAAATTTTTTTACTTTTTTTCTTAGTTAAAATAAAATTAGATTAATATCATACCCAAATGTAAGTAAAAAGCTTACTTATAGCAGTGTTTAAATGCTAAAAAGACAATGACCTTTACAAATCAAATGGAATATCTGTAAGACAAGTTAATATCAGGGATTATGACACCAAGAATGTTTAATGTGAAGAAAAGTGGAAAGGATTTTCGAGCATGGTGCAAAACATAAGGGTAACCACGTTTCCTTGTTGAATAATAAAAGTCAAGAAATTGTTAAATACCTATCTCACATTTCGGTAGATGAATTCTTTAGCAAAGTAATTAGCCTGATATACAAATTTAAGCTTAATAAAGACACCATAAATTACTGCATCTTATTTGGAAGCAAAGGTTTAAGTTTGAAATTAAAGTATTAATATTGTGTCCTCATTGACCGTCTGAGGTTTGCAAATAGGGGGTTTCCCTTAGGTGCTGATAAATGTAGACAGAGTTACTTCAGCTCCGCTTCTGAAGAGGCTTTAATAGTAAATATATAGCCAGTCACATGAAGTTTTACACTGTGTGTTAAGAAACAACTATCTCCCAAAGCCTTCTGTATTACTTTGTACAGGCAAATTGCCATTTCTGTGAAACTGTAAAAGTATTGCTAGTCAGGTGAAGGTAAAAGTTAGCTGCAAGGTTGCTAACTTTAATTTAAAGAGGTTAATAATTAATTAGATTCTTAAAGTAACTTACTAGATAATAACCTTATAGTAACACTCAATCTTTCAGATTTTTCAGGCCCCAGACAAGTTTGCAATGAAGTTGTGGATCCTTACATAGCGTATCAATTCTACTGACAACAGACTTCAGTTCCTTGCTTACTCTTTGTGAAGCCGTTTAGAAAATCATCAGAAAACAGATGTTAAAAAACTAGAGTGAAAAATGTTGCGTAAGTCTTTAGAAAACACTCATCTGTAAGGAATAGCCCATGCTAACTAAAATTTGGGGTTAATGTAAGAAAAACTGCTTAATGGAGTAACAGTATTTTTTGTTTGTCTGTTTCATAAACAAAATTGTTAGAACCTTGGATTTTTTTCAGCAGCTTGTTCCTCACTCTTTAGTTTTGGAGCTTTTTATTGTACTTATTTTATAAGCATGAGAAACATCACAGAGCTGGTTGAAAACAGAATAGCAGAATACCTTAAACTGAGACTTAGTCTCAGGTTTGTTTTCCAGAAAACCAGGCAAACACTGAGTTGCATTTGTCTATTTCTCTATTCTGTCCCTGAAGTGAGAGGATCTAATTACCCGAAAAACAGACTTTGTATCAAATTTCAACAACAGCAAATTAAAAATCAACCTAAAAAAAGCAGTTTCTCATTTAAAGGAATCTTTTCAACCAGACATTGTTAGATGTCTCTGGTCAGTTTCCTTTTCAGTATGTTGAGGGAGGAAAAGAAATGCATGGATTTTTGCAGTATTACAGTTTACCTGGAGAGAAATAAGCAAACGAGTAAGTGAGGTAACTGCTATTTATCTACTTCCCTAAGAACTCAAGGAACATAATCTCTGTGTGTGACTATCATCATAGGGTTTGTGTGGGGAGATTTTTTTTATTGTCATTATTTTCTTTTACTTGTCAGTCTCTGGTGAGGCTGGCTTCTTGTTTCATAGGGCCTCAGAGCATTTGTGCCACAGATGAAGGATACAGACCTTTACAACTGGCAGCAATCACATACCAGTCCACTTCTTTATTCTTGTCTTGTTGCTAGTAACTAGTTGTTATAGTAACTGTGACGTTACCCTGGCATGAGACGTTGATGACCTCCAAGTGGAGAATAAAGTAAAGGAGTATGTAATATGTAGCATACATATATGAGAATCTAAATGGCTAGTATGTGAAACTCTTTCATACATACTTTTTCCTTTACAAAGATGAATAGGAGTTTGAGCCTGAGCAAACTGAAATCAATAAAAGTAAAATGGAAGGAACACGGACTCTCTCTAACAATACCACTGCCGGACTTTCTGGGTATTGCAGTAATAATATTTAAAATGTCATGACCTTGAAAGCTATCCAGTGAGTGATCCATGTGGGAATAATACTATTCCAAAAGAACAGTGATATGAACATAAGTAGTGAAAAGTGAAAGAACTCCTGAGACCTAATATTGCCCCTACCTATTGACATGGACTGAGAGTCCTTACATTACTAGCAACTACAGTATTAGAATAATTTTTGGAATATTGTTAAAATTTTGAAACCAGTTAAATTTGATATGAGTACTGGAGATGTCATATAACCATTTCTATAAAACTTGTTTTTTTGTTTAGACTGTATTCCTCGATAGAAAAATCACATTGACAGAGTGATAAACACCAGCATTACTAAAACAAGGTTGTATTGCCCACAGACTTTTTGCACAGATAATCATAATATATAATAACCTAGAATGTGGCTTGTAAAGCAAGTTTACGCAGGCCAGGAAAAACACTTTAAGCATAGTTTGTGTTGATACAACTTAGATAATAGTAATACGTTTTTATTCTCATTGTAAAATAATTCAGTTGGAAATTTTAAAAATTTGGATCCTAGGAGAAGAAAAATTGACTCAATTTCAGTGTTTTCTTCTAATAAACTCTTTTTACAGATTAAGACCAATAGCAAATACTGCAAGTATTAAACATATTATCTTTAACTGTCAAACAATATAAGCAGTAAGAAGGTTTTTTGTCTGAATACACCTGTCATTGCAAATTTGTTCATATTATGAACTAAAGTTGCATAGCATTTCAACAGTCAGTCTTAAGAAGAGCTATCAACTTTTCTAAAAAATATCTAAATTGATTAATATAGGCATTGAAGAGACCCAAGATATGGATTCATGCATTTATAGGCAGGAGAATACTAGCTGTAAATTCAATAGCAATTTTAAATGTACCTGTAAATGTAAAAATGTCACAATTTCAGTAATCTGGAAACTTTTTAAACATACTTGAAGTTTTAAAGTTCTTTCCTTAGAAAAAAAATAATAGAATAGCTGCCTCTCAACTTTTATTTTCACTTGAATGAATTGCATAATGCAAAATAAATAATCTTTTTCTGTGTTGGCTAATTCCAATTCACATTAATAGCCTTCAAGCCATCCATGTGTGCATACGCAAGCATATGTTGTGCAAGTGTACTACAGTATACTCTTCACTTACTGTGAAGAGTAAGTCTCGGAGAGAGTTTAAGGAAACATATTGTAAGAGAAGCACGGTGTTAGGTTTTATTTATATAATTTGTTGCATTTATCAGATGGTAATTAATTTTCAAGATTTAAATTTTAGCTAGTTGAGCTGCAGCAGACATTGTAGAGCAGCAGGTGGCACTAGTGTGAATTTTGTATTAGTTTGCACAGTAGATCTCTGAAGATGGATATGCACTATTTTTTAAGTAACCTGTTACTTAAGAAATCCTGTCCCACAACGACTGGCATTTCTTGGCCACTACCTGACTCCAGGTCAGCCACATACAACTGAACGGCTTCTGCCTGCAGAGGGCCTAGAGTAGCAGCTATGTCTCTGATGCCTGTCAGATGCTCGGCACTGAAATTTGGCTGTTCCCATCACATGCTAAGTGCAACTGAGAGGCAGGAATAGCTCACAACTGTTCTTCCTGGCCTCCTTTCCTAACCAGCATGCGCAAAGAGATATAAGGCCAGGTAAGGCTGGGCAAGAGAGTTGGGTAAGTACGCTGTCATGGAGGATGTGGAAAATAAAAGTTAGGACATGAAGTCTTAACTTTTCTCCTGGCCTTCTTGCAGTCACGTACTGCTGTGCAGCAGTTGATCTGTGGTGACTATTTCTTCCTGGGGCAGAGGTCTTCATATTGCAGTTATGTTCACCACTTGCTGGATGTCAGCTGCTTTCTCTTACCCCAAAGTAATGAAGCACAAATGGCCAGCTGCTGTAAAACATCAGAGAACTTAGATGATTGCAGTAGACAGATTTTTAGTCCCCTGTCAATCATGCAACAGCTTGACTGGCACTGTGCCATTAAGTTGGAATCTGCAGCTGTTGTGTTGGTCACCTCTATCTTAGGTTATTTGTGGGGAGTTTCTGACTGTTCAAGAAAAAAAAAAAAAATCAGTGCTCATTAAAAGTTCGCTGGATTTTTCTAATTTGGCTAATCCTTATACCAATAGTGTTTTACTTGAATGTTAAAAAAAGATGAGGCATTTTTCAGTAAAAGTAGACATGCTTAAGGTTGCAGCGCACAGGTCAAAGAAGACACCATGTTTAAATACTAAAGGTAACTATATTCTTTTTGTTCAGTAATGCCACAAAAGAATACAGAACTGCACTAACTTATCTTAGACGATAATTACAAAAATAATTTTTAATAACTTCTATAAATCAAGTAAATAATGCCTATTGCTAGAAGAAAATATGGCTTCTGCTTTCATATATGCCAACCTTTTAAAAAAAGAGTTAATTTATTTAATTTGTAGTTTATTTTTTTTAAAGGGGTAGGGCAAGGCCCAAACTTGGACACTGAAGATTCATTAAGTGTCTGAATATAGAATTTAAGACTTCTTGAGCTGGTTTTGCCACCAAGAAAGATTCCTATTCAAATGTACTTGTTTTTACTTGTTTCCCCGCTCATTAGCTGTAGCTTCCTTCCTGCACCCTTATATAAAGAATTGTTTTGTCTTCTTTGCAGATTGGATCACTGAAATAACCCAACTTTATTAGAGCTTTTGATTTTACCTAAGCATTTGTTTTACTCCACCTTAATGCTGACAGAATGAATACCACTGAAATGTTCCTTTAAAGCTTTCTCTCTTTGTTGAAAACTTACTAGTTACCAGACTGAAAGTGTAATTTTTACACTTAGCAATTATTAAGGCAACACTTATTATCCTGGATTGCATCTGTCTTTGCAACGTAAATCAGTTATGGATAAACTTCAGTCTGGTCTGCATGTTACCATGGAAAAATTGTATGTGAAACTGAAGGGGAGGAATTAGTACAAAGCAGTAGCAGTATTGGTACATTAACAGCAGTAGTAGTACAGTACAGAGTATAGTAGTGGTAGTATTAGGACAAACTGGTTTTGAACATGTCCTATATCACTTCGAGAGGGCAAATACACAGAGATACAAGAAATAAGGAGCATCCAGTTGCATCTTTGAGTGGATCTAGCAGTCAGAAACACCCATAAAACAATCAGACCTGGAGGCAAAACAATCACGCCTCAAGTCATCATGCTGCCTATTGCCTTTAAAATAAGTGTGTAGTAGCTGTATTTCATCTTTAGACTTAACAGATTATTTTTTCAAGAAGTTTAAAGAAAGGTACTCAAAGAGATCCCAACAGTTCAAAACTTAATTATTCTCAATGTGTAATTCTAATTGGAATATTGTATTAGCACTATATTCTTCCATCAGAATTGCAGTGTCTGGCAATGCATTGTA
The DNA here is from genome assembly GCA_013397275.1 of Burhinus bistriatus. Taxonomy (NCBI): domain Eukaryota; kingdom Metazoa; phylum Chordata; class Aves; order Charadriiformes; family Burhinidae; genus Burhinus; species Burhinus bistriatus. The sequence goes on along the minus strand of VYXH01011498.1, from coordinate 337,452 downwards.
GATTAAACTTTGTCCTGCTGACTTTGCTTTCAGACTGAGTCCCACAACTCCACCATTCAAGGGTCAGAGTTTATTTGATCTAGATACAACATTCTTAGGCTTAGTGAAAAAAAATCTAAGCAGATGGGTTTTTTTCTTAGAAGCAGATAAGAGAAGAAGAGAATCAGCAGCAACTACTTCAGTCCAGGCCTTGGGCTTAATGCAGATTCCATTCTAGACAGCGTTACGTGGGAAGCTTCTAGGGAAAGAAGCATTTGTTTTAAATCCTTTCAACATACATGCATATAGATATATACAGGGTATTTAATTATAAAAAGTAGACCTGCAAATGTACACTTTGGGGAAAAAATAGTATAGATCATCAAAATTACATTATTATGCAAGGTGAGCTTTTGCACACCAGATAGCTAATTAAGAATTTATAAATATACCACAGTATCTACATACTGCCAGTTCTTAGAATTCTATACTGTTTGCCTAGGTATTTTGAAGAAGGATTAGTTGTACCAACAACCTCACCTGTAAGCATTCTTTCAGTAAGCGTTAGATTCTGGGTAACATGAGAGGGAAGCAGGTCTTTCAGATAGTCAGACTCCAACATGTATCCTGTTACCATAGCAGGAAAATGAGAGTACCACTCAAATTCAAAAATTCTAATTTGTCAAAAATGAATTTTCTGTATCTGTGCTCTCTGAAGAAGAACTGGTAGAAAAAAGGAAGGATGGGGTAAAAAATAAGATACTTGAAATTAAACTGAAGCACTATCATGAAGAGCAAATGAGTCTCCCTGTTGTCACATGTTACAAACAGGGAGTGTTGACTTACCTTCCATGAAAGGTCTTGCCTGATACAGGTAGTATCATCTGTCTAGCAGAGGTCTATAGCAGAGGCCTAGGGAAAGCATAAGAATGGAGCAAGTTGTCATGATTTTTCTTCCAGAATGATTTCCCAGCCTCCAGCAGCTTGTATTTCAGAGACAATGTGTGTAATTTAAGATGACCTTTTTTCGTGTTGTCATCCAGTACCTTTTTAAGGCTGTGTAAACTTACAGTATCACCAGAAAGGAATTCCACATCTTACTACTTTACTTAATTGTGTGACCTGTAGCTGACTCCTTTCATTTGTTTTGATTGTGCCTCCTGTTAATTTTAGTTGATGACCTCTACCTCTTACACTGGAAGAGACAGTGAACAATCTTTCCCTATTAACCTTTTCTATGCCATCTAGTAGTTTCTTTTCCAGGCTGAAGAATTCTGTTATATTCAATTGTTCATTGTATGGAAGCTTTTCATATCATGGCTCATCTTTACCGCCCTTCTTAGGGCCTCTTCCTGTTCTGCTTTATCCCCTGTAAAGTAGGGAAAGCAGAACTGCATTTGGTATTTAAGTTGCAAGTGCATAATAGATTTATAAAGAGGGCTATCCAGAAAGCATTGGTAAGAAGAGGCACCAGTGAAATGTGAGTATGAAGGCCAAGAAAAGAGGCTGTTTTCTTCTGCCCTGGATTGAGTGAGTGTCACAACCTTGATTTCTTCTTCCAATTCTAGTGCTTTAGAAGCTATTTGTAAAATTTAAGCATAATATAATAACTTACTAGTATTGATCTGAGCTTGCTTATATTTAGAATATTTTTATATTGTTTTTTTGGCAAGGGGAAGAGAGGAATGGTTAAGAAAAAAACATCAGATTAAATTCTGGCTCAAGTAGGATGTCATTTATAGACCGGTATTTCCAAGATACATGGTTACTGACTGAAAATCACTTGATCATTTTCAGATACTGATTACTAAACAATATGTAACTTTTTTTTTTTTTCCCAACCTTACCAGTTTCAAAGGTTAATTCTCTCCAAAGTGAGGGAGTGGAAGCAAAGCACAGAGATGAGGTGATTCCCCTAACATACAGCCAGAGGCAACAGATGCTTGCCCTGAGCTGTATTCATTCAATCCCAGAATCGTCAGAACTGGTTCTGTATGGTTGTATCCCATGTATTCTCTCAGAAAGAGACTAAATTTTTGCCTGGAGTAATAGCTGACAGGAGGGGATCGCATGAAATACTGGAAATTCAGGCCCTAGTTACTATGAGTTCTTCACAGACTTCTGTAGAGGATTTGAAATACTGCCTGAAGTGTCGACTTCTATTGCCACTCTTGTTACAGTTCTTTCTGAGTTTTGTAATGTGTAACAATACCTCTGTGTTTGAGAAATGTGTCTTTGATTAATGTTTAGGTCTATCAAACCTCTTACCCCTATGTTCTATTACCTGAACTTCAAGATACCAAGTCAGCAATGTGTTTGGCTTGCCTTCATTCCTGCTTTCTTGTAAGATTCAAAATGTCTGTTGATTTATCATCAGCAGAGATCTGCTTTTAGATTGTATTTGTAAGCACAAGAGGAAGGTACATAAGGGACAATGATGCTGCAGTATCTTTTATCCTCTCATCTGAACAATCAATTTCATACAGAATTGCAAGTCATGGCTTCCTACATGTTTCAAATTGATGCTAAAAACTCTATTCATTTTAGATTTACAGAACTGCAGAAACTGGGTTGTTTTTTTTAAAAAAAAAAAAAAGAAAAAAAACCACACACAAACTCCCCCTTCTAATTCTGACCTCGTAGACTTTCACAGAGTAACCACCTTGAGAGATCATTAAACCAGAATAATTTATTTCTTTGCATGACCTTAACTTAAGGTAATTGTTGTTCTTGTCCAGTTATCTTGCTGAATTAAAATGTGTCTTTATGTCACCGCCTTTTTTGATGAATGACAGTGGTTTTATCAAGATACCGTTTTTCAGTGAGTGCAACATCATAGTGATTGCTGTATTAAACACAACAAGAATAAATACTTAGGAAGTTTAGCTGTTCTTTGTACATTTGAGTGTATGTGTTAGCATTAATAACTTTATGTGTTCAATACAGTCATAAATGGTTGACTAAAGATGATCACCAGTTTTCTCTTGTATTGTAAAAAAACATTGATCTCTGATCAGATCTGGAAAATCTCTATCAAATAAAGTTGCTAAATATGTCTTGTGATATAGTGTTTACCTCCTCTAATGTGTTCTGTGCATGCATTTATTTTTGTGTTTTTAAAATATGATAGCTGAGTTGACAAAACAAATTCTCAGCTAAAATGGTACAGCTGAGTCTTAAAACCATGCAGGTTAAGACCCTCACCAACTTAGCATGTGTCTTCTCTGGATTTATCACAATGTAATGAATTCAGTCTTTAATATGTTCTTAGCACTTTTCCATAGCAAGTGCTGTTGAAGCTCTTTCTGTTTAAAGAATCTCTTGCATTCCTCATGAGTCATGTCTATAATACAGACACACACTTTCAATACAAATAATATCTCTGTATTGCACCCTACCAGCTGTAAACATGGCTAGAATTTTTTTACACCACACTTGTACTGGAAGACTAAGTGGTATCTGAAATTCCTGCAAGGCATCCTTCTAAACCTTTATTTACCCTAGCTTCATCAAACTGAACATTTATCTTATTTTCTTTGTAATTATCACTTACAAATATAAAAAGCTATTGCTGGAACCAGTATGCTGCTCATTAAATCAGTTCACTAGGGCATAAATAAAAATCATGTTTGAATTAAATTCTTTTATGTTGATTCATTTCTTCTGCTTGATTTTGTACTTGAGTGCTAAGATTCAGTTAGCCTTCCCTGTGTGGAGAATATATCAAGTAGTCTGCTTTGGAAAATATGTACTACGTAGACTTATTACAAAAGCAAAATCAGAAAACAAATACAGTTCCTTAATGTTTAAATTTGATCGCTGCAATAAAACAACATATTGCTCAAGTAAGGGTGGGGAATATGCTAAATATATGGGAATATATTCAAAGTTGTTTCGTTGTAGCAGGCTCACTAAACAAGAATAAAAGGTATCAAGGTTATGAAAAGCCACTAGCTAATGTTTATATTGTAGGCAGGATTCAGTCGCCTCTAATTTTTGGAGAAAATATTCTAATGAACAGAAATGACTCCTAAATATGACCTCTTTCTTGATCTTTAAAAGCTGATGTCACTTTAGTTGAAGTACTCAACTTCATACCTAAAAAAAAAAGTTCAGCTTACCTGCTTACATAACTTACCTGTGCTGTGTTCATTTCTTTCCACAAGTAGGTGCAACTTAGGGCAGAGGTGTGTAAGGACCAGTAGAACCAGTTTTCCTCTGCTTCAGACTTAAACTTCCAGTGCTTCATACCCTTTGAGAGCATCCTGAATCTCTGCTAACCAGGTTCACCTAACACACCACCATATAAAGTTGAACCTTTTCCTAGCCTTATATGAACGGCAAGTCATCTAATATTTTAAGCGTTGTTCTTTTCTTTCTCTTCCTCTCTCTGTGTAGAATATTCTGCAGTTGAGATACAGCCCTCAGCAAAAGAGAAAAGGTTAAAATAGAACCGATCTGTTGAAATAGCTATACCTCTTTAGCTTGTGGTTCTTAAAATATATTTAAATGACCTTTGGTATTGTGAGAGTAGAAGTGTCATACTGGACTTTGTTTCTCTCTCTTTAAAAAAGAAGTGGTAATTTTAATTCATCTCATACCAGAAGTTAAACAGTGTGAACAAAATGCTCAACTGACTAAAATCAGCAGTAACAGAACATGGTCAGTAGTAGCTATTGTTAGTTAATTACAGTGTTTGACACAAAGGTTTCTTAGAGTTGCAAAGACAGTCTGCCTTGTTTTGTAGATGAGTTTCATATAGGGCATTTTCATTAAAGTGAAAGTAATTAGACATACAGTAGATGTTTTTCTAAGAATTAGGTGTTGTCTATATTAATGTTTACAGAAATTTTGCTCACGTCATTTTCTGGCTCTTTCACTAACACCGTAGTCATTCACTTAAAATGCTTTCTAATGAGTCTGGTATACCAAAAATTAGTCTGTAAAAGTTGGACTTAATTTCTGCAACTCTTTTCTTCAATCTTAAATTGTATCTAACGTTAAAAAAAAAAAAAAAAACCACCACTTTTTTTTTCCTTTCCCCAACTTTCATAAAGACCAAGCTAACTTTCTTTAAATTCTTGGTAGCATTAGAATTAATTTTCTCACTAAATCACATCTGAGAAGTACCAGAATATCAACAGGCCAGCCCCACCATGAACCACATCCCAGTCTCACCCATGAGGTTCACAAGATTCATCTATGTCAGTACCATTGTCACCTTTGAAATACATAAAAGCTCAAAGACAGGTGCTTTGCAAACGGACTGTATAAAGAGATGCCTTTGCCTGAACTACATGATTCATCTAGCAAGCATATTTACTTCATTATTGATAAGACTTTTTAAAATTGGAAGTCCTGCACTGACATGAGCTACGGCTTTTTGTTGCATGAATAATTCATATTTATTCAAGACACTGCATTATACATAGCTTTCCCAAACATTATTATGGACATATTATTAACCAAAAGCATGCTAACAGTATTAAAATACTCCAAAAGGCAATATTCCCTGTGTGTTACCTATTACAACAGTATACAAATATATACAACAAGTAGATTAATGGGAGCTATGAATCCTGGCAAAGACCAATGCCAAGTAAGTTTGATTTACTGTTGGGTTAAACCACGACAACTGTATATAGTCTTTGCAGGGATTATGTTATATTTTGAACATACCTTTCAAGCTGTTCTGCTCCTTCAGGTTACAGCAGACCTTAACATGTACATTTTGGGGGGAACTTCTTCAATTCTAAGAGGATGAGCATTGATCAAAGTTGCATGTTTTGTATCAGCTGAAGTATTTACTAGTGGTTTTGTTGGGTCAAAATACAGAGAGCACAACTGAAAAAAATGGAAGTACTCTGTGTAGGTCAGAGTCTCAGGAATCTTGACAGAGTACATACTGGCCTACAGTTGGAATGCGGACACAAAACATATGGATCCACTGTACCATTCAGAAAAAAGTCTATTGATCTTTTAAATGTAGAAAAACAGGACATCCTCCTTACAAGGAACTTTTCATAACTAATGAATTTCTAGAGTCCTGGTAATGGGGGGTGGGGGAGGGCAGGTTTTATAGCGTTGGGGGGTTTGTATGTGCTATACTACTAACCTGCCCCTGCTTCAATTCTGACAATTGCACTGGGCACATTCATGGCCACATATGATGTTTGTGGTTAGTTCTGGTAGCCTGAAATAGTGATCATAAACCTAAGGCTGAACATGAATTACGGGATAGTGTAGGGAAGCTCGCACTGTTGCTGTAGGAAGAGTTAACTTCACGTGACACTTCCAAGCATTTCCACAACTTCAAAGTGTAAATAAGATTAGACAATACTTCCTTCATCCTCTCACAGTAAAAAAGATTCCTTTTAAATACATCTTCTGTGTCACCTAGTTACTGTCTTTCATCAGGCAACATGCCTAATGACAAACTTCTGAAAGCACGTTGAGTCTCAAAAATCCTGACAAACAAGCCTCCTTGATTTCCTGTTTCAGTATCACCTAGATAATTAAAGTAAAAGCAAAGATTAATTAAGTAATCAATTTGCTGCTTCTACACAAATAAATGTGTGCTCCCTTGTAAATGTTAATGAGACCATGTCAGTGTAAGAAATTTTTGGCACTCTGCAAGAGGACATCCTAAAAGACTTGGAAAGGGTTTGTAAAGAGGTTAAAAAGTAACAATGTAGTAAACTTCTGCTTTGAAAAACAAGGGCCTTCCTCTGTTAGAGCAGTCCAAATTTGCCTGCTGCATCCGTGAAAGCTGTTCATTCAGTGAAGGTCAAAGGTTTTGTTGTTGGTACACCAGCTGATCGTCTGTAAGCCTGTCAGGCTGTACTGCTGAGCATAACAAACTGCGGTGCATTGCTGATGTGCGTCACAGGACCCTGGGGTTTTGCACGGGGATTAGTCAGGCTGTATTTGGAAACGCCCTCAAATGCACTCCGCGCTGCTATATTAGTGTTCCTCAAGCAAGAGGAATTTTCTTTTGCTTCTGCAGCTGCTCCTGCGAAACCCTCTGGTAAGTGTGCACAGCTTCTATCAGCAGTACTGGCTGTCTTCTGCCTGCATTTTTAAGTCAGGGTTATGAGCTGAGGCATTACTTAGAGTTGTTTATTGGGACAAATTGTATTTTTTGAAGAACCATTTGATAGCACAGAATTGGCAACAGCATTGAAGGAATAAATATATTTACCAGTTTTTATTGAATAGGTTAATTCAACTTAAATGTTCCTCTGCTTACAAATACGTATCAGAGTAGTCTTAAGTGTGGGTATTTTCAGAGTGATGTAGCTATGTACCATGCATGTCTGCTTTTATTTCTATACAGCAGGAATAGCAAAGATCACATAATATAGCAGACCAATTCTTAAAAGGATTTGGTTGGTTTTTGTTGGCAGCCTGTATGCAAGCCCTGCGTCTCTGGACTCTGCTTGCCACCTATGCTGTTGCAGTAGGACAAAATCAAGGACAGAAGAATCAGGAGTGCCCTAAGCTCAACGCACAGGTACTCTCCTTTAAAAGCACAAGAGGAAATGCTGTTGTCATGTTTTCTGTGAACGCCCTCTCCAGATTTTTTTCTATGGGGTGGTTTTTTTTGTCCAAACTAAATATCAGAATTCAGTCCATTAAGTGTAAAAAGATGTAAATAATTAGAAAAAATAAAACAGGAAAAATTATTTTTAGTATGAATCTTGTTCCATTTCTTAAAATAGCTTAGGTAGTGAAGCCACTTTCAGTTATTTCACATAACCTGTGCTGGGTATCCATTTTTGCAGCATGTTGTCAAGCAACTGTGAAGATAGGTAATGTTCTGTTGTTTCATTTCCATAATAACATTTACCTATTTACTTTTTAGATAAGTAGTTCTAAGGCTATTTCTTGGCAAAACTGCCAAAAGAGTAATTTGGTAATTACTAGTTACTAAGGATTTCTTAGCATATTTGAGTTTACATCATATGATTATAAAACATACTATGTTTTTGGATGTGGTAATCCTAAATTAATAAATATCTGTCCCAAGCTTAGGTTATGCTAGGGAACTGCATGATCACTAGTGCAGTTCTTCTGACTAGCTGCACATAATGGAGTGACTGATGCGATTATACTCATGTTCAGTAGCTTTTAATGTTCCTATCTAAAAGATAAGTCTACTAACAGCTGGGGCTGCTAAGAGAAACCTCTGTTGCACTCATGGACCAAAATTCAAATTGTCTGAATTAAGGCCAAAACTTGGTTTATACATATGTGAGCATATGAGCCCACGTAGCTATATATGAGCGTATGTAGATGGAGGAAAAGATACGCACACATTCCCATTCTGTGGTTTTTTGTTACGGCTCCCCCACTTCTTTCAACTCTTATATTGCGAATAGCAGAAGTTAGATGAAGAAGCTTGCATGCTTTTTAAAGGCTTTGTAAGCTTTGTTTTCTAAACTAAGTAGATGAAAGTAATGTTCTGTAATATCAGAAAGAAAAGGGGAGTGGAAAATAAGATGTAAATGTAAATTAAGGAATGTGCCCTTTTCTTTATAATTTCACCAAATTTCTGCCACCAAGAACACTGAAACCAGTTTTCTGTAGCTTGCCAGGGTATCAAATTTCACAGCCATGCCCTGCCTTTTTTGGTACATGTCCATAAGTAAGTATATGTGATAGCTCGTCTCAGACCTTGGAATTGAGCATTTGCAGTTCCCAAAATAAATGTCATTTATTCTTGGTTTATACTCTTTTACCTGGAAGCTCTCCCTATAGACTAGAAATAAAATTTACAAATAATTGAATCTTAACCATTTTATCACTTTGATCTGTATTTTCCTTTTTCAGAAATAATATTAATAGTTCCCCTTCCTTGCCAGCCCACCCTGGTGTGTCCTTTGTATCAAAAGTTAATAGGTTTGGAACCTAGTCTAGTCTAAGGCAGATTGACCAATAAAGTAGAAAAAAATAAATTGTGTGATAATTAAAATTCACATACTGTCAGTAGTATTACAGCTAGTTCTTCGTGGTCTTACCGCTTTTACAACATGACAGTCATCTGAAATTTTGTGGAATATTTTTAGTATGTTTGTAAGTGTGAGAACAGTCCTTATTCAGAATTACTGACATCTAACAAAGTATTCTATCAATCATTGAGAATTATAGAGAAGTTCCCTTAAAGTTTTATCCACCGATAATGCAGGGTGTTTTCTTAGCAGTGATTTTTGGGAGGCATCCATATTAGATTAGTCTTTGTAAAATAAGAAAACTTTGTATTTGCCAAGTAGTGTAGTCTTACAGGATATCAGTATAAAAATACTTTGCCCCATTTTTTATGTCCTTGGTCCAAGCATTACTTAGCAGGCTTCTGATGATAACCGCTTATATTTTTAGTTATTACTAGTAATATTTCAGGCTGTGTATCTGGATTTGATTGTGAAATAAGCCGTATCTCCATGTAGTTAGGATAGCAAGTCGTGCATCAGCTCATCCTTCCCAACTTAAAATTACAGACAGTGAAAACAACAGAAGGTCCCACAGTCATCCTTTGTATGAAATTTCTTTGTATTAGCTGCTCTTCCATTAGACATTATTTTTTAATTTTCTCTATTTATTTTAACTATAGGGACTTACGTTGTTGTTTTACTGGGTAGGGAAGTAACTGCGCTACCTCCAGCAGTACTAAGTTCAGTATAATCTTAACTCCAGAATATGACATTGCACCTTGTGCACACAATTAGTTATTAATTCCCTGGGATACCTGATTGGAAATGCTTACTATGGCATCTGTGAATTCACTTAGATACCTACATTTCATTTTAGTGATTATCACCAACTCTTGTTTAATAATTCAACTGATGCAGCATACACTGTCTCAAATACTAAGAAAACAATATATATAAGCAGCACCCAGACACAACATAAAAGCAGCTCTGTTTGCACTCTTGCTATCCAGTTGTGCATAAGAAACTTTATTTCAAAACTAGAATTCAATACATTCTTTACAGTTAATACTTTTCCTCTTTATTTAACCCAGCTACACAGATGCATGTCTCATGTACTAAATAGACTTGTAATTTTCAGAACTGTCCTTGCTGTAAATGACCCATTCTGTGGTTTGTAGGACTGGGGGATTTCCAAACCTGCGTGAATCCATTACTGTTCATTCATCAAGGTATGACTATAACATCATTAGCTACAAAAGAATTTCCTACATCCTTATTCCAGTCACCTGCTATCACAAACAAGCAGATCTTTTTTTCCTTTTCATAAATCAAATTAAGCTCAACCTTTAAAATAATCTTTTTCAGTTTTGTTCTCCTTGCTTCACTTTGAAGGCTCCTTAAAAATGTCAGACTAGAAACTTAAATGTATTTGTGGCCAGTGTATATGCCAACCACAAATTACCTTTGGGAGTTGTCACCTTTTAACATGTGTTTTAAAAGCAATACCAGTCTCTGAGCTATTTAAGTAACATATAGATGTCCTTGGTAAGAAAGGTCTATAAAATAAACAGGGGCACTCAAGTGGTTCAGTATGTTGTACTTTCAGATGTCACAATGAAATATTAATTCCTTTTTCTGGCCTTATATAGTTTTAGTCCTCTATGTAGAACCTCCTTGCTCTGAAAAGCTTTCTTGCCTTTGTTAGTTGCTGTGGAGTATTTTATTTGGCCATCTCTCCACATGTGTTCTTCCCAGTCAGCTGGTGCAACAGACTCTTGGGCCTTTTGTGTATGCTGACTTGACTCCTAGAGCTCTCTTAAGCAGTTAATAGAAAGACAGATTTTATCAAATTGACTGAACTTTTCTTATTAACATTTTTTCACTCTTTGTTCTTTCATCTGTCTTATCCGTTCTTTCCAACTTGAATCTGCTTGTCTCTTTCAGCTCTGAAGAATGGCAAATATGCAACAAAAAGCAACAGCTAGACCAGGCAGAAGGAGACAGTTTGCCAGAAAACTGGTGACTGCTTATTAGAGAGTTTCGTTTACTTCTAATATAATAAAGATAAAGCCTAAATAGAAGAATTGCTACTTAACGTTCAGTTGCAAATGTGAATACAAGGAACTAGTGATGGGCACAGTGGGTATTTTGACTAACTATGTTTGTCTGAGGCTTTATCAGATGCCATATCCATAATGAAGACTTCTTTTTGCCCATGAAAATGCCTTTGAGACTGAAATTCTCTGGGTTATACGCGCTGCAGAACACTTTTTTTTTTCCTAAATTAAAATACTCTTCAACTGACTTCAATTCTTGTGGAAAAATGAAAGATGTATTAGAAAGAAATGAACCTTAAAAACTGATCTTGAGTAGGAGTACCAGTTTACAACATCAAAGCAGGAAGCTTTCATCATACTCAAAATCTTAAGCAATGTCTTGTTTAACATCATCTACTGAAGTGTTTACTAAGGAGGTTTTTCCTCAGGGTGTTTCAAAAACTTACGAAAGGCCTCAGTCTGAAATAAAACAGTAGTAAGCAATCCAGCTTTCCTCATACAGTCTCTCCCTCTGATCTCTCTATCTCCCCCAAAATCTGTTCTGTTTAAATTAGTTATATTAGGAAGTCTGTTGCTTAGTATCTAAGTAAACCAAATAATGTTTGAACTACTTCTTACAAAACAATGCATTTAGATTTCACCTTGTTTAATTTTTGCATTCGAAGTCTAAAAATACATATATAATTTGCCTCCTAAAAGTCAAAGGAATTAGATTAGTCAATTTACAGTGAAAAAATTACAAAACAGAGTCAAATTGCTTTATCTTTCTTTATAGAGAAAAAAATGCTGTATACCCACCAAACAAGTGGTAAGGTTACTTTTGTTTACCAGCACTGTGTAACATACAAAAGAAATACCATAAAACACCTTTAAAGAGTTGCAGATTGTTATATTTTATTTTGTGAAGCTGGATCAGTTAACATACTTCTACTGATGATTATGAATAAATATCTATAAATGCGTTGTAGCTGTATTTGTCAAGAGACTAGGGAATTCTTTAAAGGACATTTTTTCAGGTTTGGTTTTTTGGTTTTGTTTTTTTTTTTTTAAACATTCATTAGCTTTCTCGATGAGTCCCAGTTTGGGATGTTGCTGATAGTTGGAAGCCAATCCTAATGTACCTGGTTTTGAATTTGCTGTGCTAGTAAAATAACAAGGCACTGCAACCACATAGAGAACAACTGTCTTGGTATAGGAGGTACCATTTTTACAGAAAATGTCTTTGCCACAGGATGGCAAAGGAAAACCTTAGCTCTTCCAAACTGAGTGAAATTAATTCAGTTTTTTCTTTATGAGACTTATAAGGCAAAGTAGTAGTAAATACTCTGTCATGACTTAAGAATTTTTTGCAAGATATGCTCGTATAGGTGAAACTTTTTGGATGGGTGGGAAACCTTGAAAAATTATCAGGGTTTTAGAAGGATTTCTCTTTTCTGTTTTTATTAGTGTGTTTGAGGATATCAGCCAGAAAGTAGCAGTAAGCATACTGGGCATTAGAATTATTTATTATATTGAAAAAATAGGAGCACTGATGTGGGAAAAAAGATACAGTCCAGCAAGACTAAATGTAAAATCTAGCACTTTGTGCAACTACCTGTTTCTGCCTAGGAGTAATTGTTCAAGAATATTTGGTCATTACCAACTGAATTTAAATCATTATGACCATATTGCTGCTAACAAAGTAAGTGTATTCAAATGTATATGCAAAGATATTATCTGGAGACATGGGACAAAGTAGCCCTTCAGCTGAGGCCTGAAAAGAGCAGAGTAAAAGGGTTATATCCACCATTATGGATGCTGTGTTTCAAGAACAATACAGTTCAAATGGATGGGCCAGGACAACATCAAGAATTGTCAGAGGTTTAGAAAATTGTGCTCTGCAAAAGAATTCAAGAAATTGGGGTTCTTTAATTCAGGAAGACGGGAAAAATATCCGTGAACATCTGTGAAAAAGAATAATTTCCTCCAAGTTGAATGACCTAAAATTACGGTAAGGAAGGTTAAATAGAGATTAAGAAAACTTTTCTGAATGTAAAGATAGTTGAGCACTAAAATACATGGTTGAGAAAAGCGAGGAATATGTGAGTGACGGTTTTAAAGAATGGGTTAGACAAGTATCTGCTGAGAATGATGTAGCTGTAATAGTTTGCTCCTACCTGACGGCAGGGTGGACTAGAGCCAATATTTAAAGGTACCTCCAGCTCCTTCTTTTCACTAACACACAAGTGTTTTTTCCATTACAAATGCATATGTTTGCAAGACTTACTAAAATGTCATATTTTTCTTAAATGATAACCTAATTGCAATTTAATTTCAAGTTGGTTGTTACTAATAAACAAAAGGCTTAGTAGCATCAAGAGCAGAAAGAATGTTGTATGACTTATTAACAATTGGCGATATGAGAACTCTGGTTCCAAAAATGTGTCTGGAAATAGAAGCTGCTTTGGTTTTTGTTTTGTTTTATTAGCTCATTGCAGCAAAGATTACATGCTAGCTATAAGAAAAGGAAAGCTGAATGATCAGAATGTGAAAAATGTACTTCCTAGCAGTTCATCTCTGACATTCTATGCACAGAAAATAAATTTTGCTAGTCATAAATGCCCATGTAGACAGATTGCAAACGTCTGATGCCTTTGCTTTAGAAATAGTCCATACGTGATTGTAAAGAAAGGAAATACATACTAAATGTTGAGATTTCTGTCAATAAGTAGTTCTTTTATAATTTCTGCAAGGCTGAAGAGAAACTTCTAGAGTAAGCAAAGGCTTGGGGGGGAGGGTGTTGTTTGGGAAGAGGTGGAGGTCTTGGGTGGTTTTTTTCTTTTTTACCAAATTCAGCATTTATCATAATATTCAATAAATATTCCTCATTCAAAAGGAATATGTGGTGTGATAGCATGTGTTATTTCAAAAGTGGGCAGTAAAATAGGTAATGGAAAATTATTAATGACTGGCTAGGGAGCAGGAATTACTATATGGCCTTGTTGCATGGGAATACTCGGTTACACGTGCAGCGTTCTCAACAAAACAACGGGTGTCTAAAATCCTACCTTCTTTATCGATGTTGAAACTTTAAGGGCATATTAATTGCACAAAGAGCTAGATTTAAGATTCACCATCTCCAGTGACATACGTGAACCACAAGTTGATCCCATATGTCCTGCTTCCATATGTCTCCCTTATTTCCTACAAATACAATTCTCTTCTTTGTATCACCTTATTGAATAATTTGGTATTAGGAAAGGACATGAAAACAGATGTTGAAAGCAAACGGAACTGTATGCAGTCATCACTTAATACATCCAGAGTCTTTTCTGTTTCTTCTTACTCTTAACTTGCCTTCCTGTCCTGAGCATGTCTTGATGTCACATGAAAATGTTTATAGATGCAGAGCTTCCAATCCGATGGATAGCAGGTATTACCTAGTAAGTTTTGCTCTGTAAGTATATTTCTGTCTTTGTTCTTACTCTTCATAGATGCCAGAATTTCAGAAGAAGACTGTCCATATTAAGGACCCAGGGAGAGTAGAGGAGATTATTTGTGGCCTCATCAAAGGTGGAGCTGCCAAACTTCAGGTAAAGATAGTAGAAGATGTAACCAGTTTGGAATGAAAGCAATGATGTGATTGTTGCTCTATGCCAAAAAATTTTAAGAATATATATATAACAGAAGTCAACCTTCAAGAAATCTCCAAAACTTAGACATCTGTTAACTCTTTTAATAGCCGTTGTTGATTCAACTGTAATTCAGCCAGACACTAGTTAAGTAAATGATATAAACATATAAGCTTAGTAATTTCAGGAAATATTCTGACCAAAGGAATTAGAAAAACAGTTTTGTTAGGAAAAAAGTTATTCTTATGGGATATTCTGGCTTACACTACAATAGTTCAATAAAATAGGGAGATTTCTGTGACACATGCTACTCAGCTGCAACTATTGTTGACCGTTGAGAATTTCTAGCCATTCTTTATTTTGTCCCTCCGTGTTGTAAGACAGTTTTGCTTTTTCTTTCCTTAAATAGATTATTACAGATTTTGATATGACATTAAGTAGATTTTCCTACAATGGAAAAAGATGTCCAACTTGTCATAGTGAGTACTTTTTTTTTTTTTTTAATACAGACTGGTTTGTTCAACCCTTTTAGTTTTTCCTAGATTTTAATTTTCTATCCAATTTATTCCCTAATATGTGAGATTTTATATTGACTTGTTACCTAACCTGTACATCCTAATGAAGAAGTATTATAGTGACTGTCTATATGTGTTTTTATGTATATATATATATATATCAATCACAATCTGTGTGAATTAAAATCAGATAAGTTGTCATTCACAATTAAAACATTAAGTTCTGAACTATAAGATGTTAATGGCTAGATATGGTAGGGTTGACTTTAATTTTTTAAGAGCCCATAGTAGTCCCAATGCCTGCAAGAACCAGATAGTAAGCTCCTCAGAATTCTTCACATTTTTATCCTGTAGGCTTTTAGAACAAACAAAGAGAAACATTTACTAATGAAGTGAGAATCTTAAAACATTTAGGATGCCTCATGATGATTTCAGAAACAGTAAATCTCAAGAAACGGATAAGAGAGCTTGTAATTGACCTTTTAATTCAGCGATGAGGGGAAGGACAGTAATGCATCTTCATGCTTGTGAAGAAAAATGTGCCTTTTACTGGTTGCTGGTAAGAAAAGTTCTGAGGAAACATAGTGGTATGCCATCAAACATTGTCATCTATGCCATTTACAGTGTTGTAGAGCAAAGTAAAAGAAATATACCATCTTGTTTAACACTTTTTTTTTCACCCCCCCAGACATCATTGATAACTCCAAGCTCATCACAGAGGAATGTCGGAAGAAGGTAAACAGAAAACCTAGTAGCTGTTGGTTTGTTGTACAGACAACGGGTACTATTACCCACCTGTACTGCGTATTGAATTATGCAGCATGACAAGACAAAGGGATACTTTCAGATCCTTAAAGCTGAGCTTTCTCACTGACTGCAAGACATCCCATCACTAATAGAAGTGAACAGAAATATTTGTGTTCTTGATAGTAGCATGTAGCTCAGTTGAACAGCATCCACTTCTTCTTCTTAGATATATTTACAAGCTAACTCTTTGTTCAAAGAGCTTTTTAGATTCCATTTTATCTAAATAACGTGATCAGAATGAGGAAAGTTATTTTGATTGGTTAGATCAAATACCAAGTGTATTTTATTAAAATACATTAAACATTTGGTGTTTTTTTTCCCTTCAGTTACTGCAGCTGAAAGAAACCTATTATGCTATTGAAATTGATCCAGCTCTCACTATTGAAGAAAAATATCCATATATGGTAGAATGGTAAGAGACACCTCCCATCTTCCAATACTACTAAGATTAGATTTAATAAGTTTTTAAAAGCAAATTAACGGCAGTACTTAGCTTTTAGCTAACTCATTAACTGAATTAATCTGAGTGTTGTGCAATGACTGTTTGTGCTTTGCTGTTAACTTGAATGATCAGGAATTAACCATAGAGGGTGTTGTTCAGCCTAAGATTTAATGAAAGGTGAATCTTAATAAATAAAATTTTGACCCATTTTTTGTTTATATTCTAGGTACAATAAATCTCATGCACTACTCATTGAACAAGGCTTACAAAAGGATAAGTTTGCGGAGATTGTGAGGGAGTCTGATGTTATGCTGAAGTAAGTTCCTTTTGATTTGAACAATACTGTTTCAGAGCACTTTCTCTAGATTCTTACTGTGTGTTTTCAGGGGCAAAACACACAAACAAAAACATTCCTGAGAATGTGACACTGTAATCTTGAACATAGCGTGCTCTTCTTGCCCCCGCTTTATTCATATTTTGTAGCTAAATGCTTACAATGATCACACTGTATATGCTAGAGATCTTACAAAGAGAAAATTTAAAAAGTTTGAGTCCCATCTCTACAAACTTCATTTCTGCAGACTTCCATCCTGTTGAAAATGCACCGGTGGCTCTTTTTTTTGTAAGGGGAATGTAGAGTTCAACTTTGTTCCTTTGAAAAACATTCCCTAGAATAGTTTTACCTGAGATAAAAATGCAGTGACTTGAGGAATATGTTTCATATGTTGTATTAAATGTTGTTCTTCCTTTATGGCTAAAGGCAAGTTCAAAATCCAACAAAATCCTTGTTTGAAATGTGCGGTGGCTCCCATCTGTTTTAAAGTTCTCCAAAATTGCCTGTAAATTTTGGACTACTGAAACAAGATGTTAAGACTTAATTTGTGGAAGTGTTTGTTTATCATACTGACTAAATTCTTATCTTTTCAAAACAGACAAGCACACTGTCTCTGCCTGTTTGAAAGCCTAAGTCCATGTGGATTGAATCTTCATTCACAGGCTAAAATTCCCTCAAAAATTTTCATCATAATTTTTTTAAAAAATGTAAAATTCTACCGATCCATGTCTGTGTGGACAAGGTATATACAGATAATGTTATCTTGTTACTGGAATACTACTCATAGTTTTGATTGGGTATTGAAAACTAAAAAAGCTTTCAGGAAAGAGTGACAATAAATGTTTTCAGGATTTCAAAACAAAACAAAATTTGTTTTATGGTAATAACCCTATAGAAAGTCAAATGTTTAAGGAAGGAAGATTGAAAGGAAATGTACAGCCTGATAGTAGCTAGACAGAGTTCTACTAGTTGTTTGCTTTTTCTGGGGTGTTTGGGGAGGGGGAACTGTTTTTAAGTCTTTAAAACACAATTAGATGTTTGGGGGCGGGGGGGAAATTATACAGATCAAGACCAAACAGCTTGATGCAAGAGTCTTCCTAAGACTACGTGTCTTGTGTTAAGTTGATGGTTCTTGCTAACCTGAAAAGGTAAGGCAAAGGAAATAAAGTTAAATACTTGGGGAAAATTAATTTTCTTTTCCAAAGATGGATGTGAATGTCTTCTGAAAAATCTGACTTTTCTTGGCCTTCTTTATTTGAGATTTGATTTGTATTTACATCCTGTGTTACAGAGAAGGATATGAGAACTTCTTTGATAAGCTCAGTGAACATAATATTCCTGTGTTCATATTTTCTGCTGGGATTGGGGACATTCTTGAGGAAGTTATCCACCAGGCTGGGGTGTACCATTCTAATGTCAAAGTCGTTTCCAATTTCATGGATTTTGATGAAAACGTACGTATGAAATAACACATCCTTATCAAACATGACTGTGGTATTCAGTAGCTATTTATATATACTACAAGATGAACATTTTAATGCAGCAGATGTAGCCATCTTTCCTGCCATATAGAAAATTAGAATTGCATACTCACCACTCTCCCAGGCAAAAAACAATCAGAGGATAACAGTTCAAACACTTAGCGTAGTGTGACTAAGATACCATTCATTTCCTTTAATGACAACCTCACACTCAGCCCAGTACAACGCTACTCCTCCTCCAAGCAAGGAGAATCGCTGTCTAGTCTTAACAATGCTATTACAGTCATTACATTATTTAACAGTAATTTATCTTGTTCATCATTAGAGATTATATTGTTCAATGTTAGTTCAAGAGTAGTATCACCTGTTTCCTTCTAGATTCTATCATGCCTATATGATAGTAGAAATAACTTCAGTGGGCTTTTTTTATAGGGAATATTAAAAGGATTTAAAGGAGAATTGATTCATGTTTACAACAAACATGATGGTGCCTTGAAGAATACAGAGTACTTCAAACAACTAAAAGACAACAGTAATATCATACTGCTGGGTGATTCCCAAGGAGACTTGAGTATGGCAGATGGAGTAGCAAATGTTGAACACATTCTTAAGATCGGCTATCTTAATGATAAAGTAAGTAGCCTTATAACCTTTTGAACTTTGAGTGAAATACTGTAAAAGTCAGAAACAGGTTCATTATAGTAAGCTTCAGATATCAAACCAAGTGTTTGGCCCATATTTGTTTTGAGATTTCAAACATTTTTCATGGATTTCTTGCCTCAAGTTTTTTTCTAACCCATAAGCTACAAAAACACAAATGTAAATTGCTTTGGTTTTTGTACTGAACTACTTCCGAAAAGGTATTTTGTTGAGGAGTAAAATTTAGAGGCTAGAGAAATTAATTCTCTTAAATTCCTGTAGCTCCTCCCCCTCCTTTCAATATTGGATTAATAATTAAGCAGTATGATAATCTTCCAAATAAATTTAGGCAGCATCTCTTTTTTTTTTTTTTTTTTTTTTTTTTTTTTTTTTTTTTTTTTTTTTTTTTTTTTTTTTTTTTTTTTTTTTTTTTTTTTTTTTTTTTTTTTTTTTTTTTTTTTTTGAGGAGACACGGTACTGATTCTTTGCTAAGTTATAATGCACATCTGGTGGCACTCAGGAGAAAGAAAACTTCAGTTTTCTATTTCTTTCTGCCTTTCAGAAAGCTGAGGAAGTAGTTTTTCTTTAAGTATCTTTATGTGTGAGATCCTGGAATAAACGTGAGGTATTATATCCTGGAATGCGCACACAGTTGTGTCAGGCTACTCCTACTGTGTCATCCTGTGGAATTTACTTACAGGAGTGATACATATTTGCATGGTTCATTCCCTGAATTTGGACTAGGCAGTATTTTAATGATAAAAAGTCTTTCAATAAGTAATTCTAAAACTAAGAGGGTCTTTCTCTTTATCCTTTCTGCAATTAGGTAGATGAGCTTTTGGAAAAATATATGGACTCTTATGATATTGTCTTGGTGAAAGATGAATCCCTGGAAGTTGCCAACTCCATCCTACAGAAAATCCTGTAATTGCAGTCTCAAGTCACTCCATTCCTTCCAGGAGGCAACTGGACAGAAGAGCACACATGTGCTATCTTAGATTGTTTATTACTCATTTACAGAACTGTTTAATTTAAGACTTTTATCTTCATTTTGGTATTTTGAAATATATATGGTATCCATTGTCAACTAGAAGCTCCTTTTACTGCTCTTATGCTGTTCTTTATTGTCTCACACTCCTATTTAACTAGATTTAAATTGGATTTATAGATGTGATAAACTGCTGCTGATGGGTTACTATGGTTCACTGTCTTTTAATCAGGCATTTCAGAGGAGCATTTTAGAAAATGTGGCTATTTTGTAAAATTGAAGATGTAAACGTTCTGTGAATAAGCAGTGTGCACGTTTGTGTTGCCTTTTCTTCTTTCAAAGAAGATATTTCAGTCTCAGCTGTACTTTGAAGGATCTTACTCACATGCTACAGACTTTCACGGAATTTTTTCATACATATATTTTTCTTCAGTAAAAATGCTTTATTCACCCAATTCAGGCAAAGTGTTTCTTCTTAATAGATTTTTGTATCATTACAAAATATTCTGTATCCTTACTGTTTCTTTATCTTCTGTGGAATGGGAAGAATGTTTTAAGTTAGTATATCTGGGGTAAATTTTCTCATCTTTGTAACAACAGATAGTTTCACAAGCTAATAGTACACAGCCATAACTTCAGCCCCTTTTCAGATCTTATTCTGTGTACTACTCCACTTCTAGCCTGCTGTTTCATGTCAAAGCTAGCATGGCTCATCTAAAATAATTTCTCTTGGAATTCTCAGGGAGCTGCTCCAGGCACAGAAAACCAAAAGAAAGCTACATCTTAATCTTGAATTTTAAAAGCTGACTTAGCCATCTTGCAAAATCAAGTTTTCTTGCTACCACTCCCATGCCTCAGAAGCACTTACAGAACACCTCTCCACATTGGCTTTAAGGTCACATTCCCACACTCTGCAAATTGTAAGCACAAGTATCAGTATAGCATCTAGCTCTTCTAGCTTCATTATGCACGTTCTCTCTGTTTAAAGACCTACTGAATCTTCAGAAAGTATCTCCCCTGTGCTGAACGCGTTACAGTACCTCTCAGCTTCATGTACAGAATGGTATAAATGAATATAGCCACAGCTTTGGAAGCTTAACTCTGATATGTTGCAGGAGAAGTTAAAGATGGTGTTGTGACCCCGGTCCTAAGAGGCCTGAGCTGTACTAGCTCTATTCATTAATAAAATAGAGGCAATCATACAACTTCCCTAACATGCAATATAGTCATTGTTCCCCTTTGCTTTCTTTTATACACAGCAGGACCTGTGCCATCGTCCATTCCCCGAGGAATTATAATGAAATATGGGAGAGCGTAGATCTGCATTCTCTCCCACCAGCAAGTAATACACATCTCAAGAAATGGCCTCTTTCTGTCCAACCTGTGGTCTGTTATCTAAATTCTGACTCAGTAGTACCAGTCGTATTTTTTCCAAATCAGCAGACTTACATCTGTTACCACACCTACTGGAACTTTTCCAAGGTGGCAAGATGGGGGGTAGTTTCCTTACGCCACCTCTGCGTCCTCTGCAGTAAACTGAAGTTAAATCATCCCTGTATTTTGAACGCATGGCAGAGGCTTGATGCACAATCCGAAGTAGTGTGAGCATCCTTTCATTATCGCATTGCCCGTGGTGTGCCAGCAGGGAACCACTGAGCACAGGGACCTTGCAGAAATTCCAGCTTGCATCTTAACAGGCAAAAACTGTTTGAGGGGTGATGTCCTCCTTGTATACAATCTACAGCCGTGTAATTCTGTACGCCTGGCACAAGGGCAACTAGATCCCCAGAAGCGGGAGCCTTAGAAGCTGTCCATTTGAGCAGAAAACCACTTAAACCCTAAGACGACCGAGGAGAGGACAGCATCTTGGCTGCCTTCCATTTGAGAGCCATGACTCAGGCGGCAGCAGAGTGGAAGAGCTGAAAGCGCCCTGGTGGTGCCAGTGACAGGAGGAGACGGGAGCAGCAGCTGCCTCAGCCCTGGCCTGCCAAGAGCCTGTCAGCCAAAGCCAGAAGACGGGGGGAGCTCGAAAGCAGTAGTGACAGCTGCTGAGTCAGTGGCATCAAAAGAGCTGCTATTCACCCTCACTTTCATAAACACGCACACAAAGCCAAGTGCCCAGAGGCAGCGGGTGCTGCAGTTGATGTGTAACTGACAGGAGCAAAGAGTGGCCGAGTGGGAGACGCTGCACAGAACGGGCTGAAGGTGAGAAGGACTTGTGACAGTGGGGCTGAGCAGGGGAGATGCTGCAGCTTGGTGAGCAGCTCGCTGGGGTGGAAGGAGTCACAGGCAAGGGCGACAGGTCGGGGTGTAGTAGATCTCTTGGAGCAGCCAGAGATGGAGCAGCTTTGTACAGGTTGTCACAGAAGAGCAGGAGGAAGTGTATTAGAACATCTCAACCATCGTGGGACAGGACAGGCTTGCAGGCACCCCAAACACCCAGCTAGGAGGGGTGGGAAGAATGTTCCTCAATGCACAAGGTCCACACTTTCTCCCTTTCCTCTCCTGCTTGCATGTGCCATTAAGCCAACCTTCACACCCGGTCCTTGTGGCCTCTCGCCCTGGCCCTCCCGTTTGCCTGGGCCAGGGAGGAGGGCAGGATGGTCGGATTGCAAAACTGTAAGGGAGGCAGCAGCCTGCTGCGCAGTCATCTGCCAACACTACGGTTTCAGCACCACCAGCAAGATAAGCAGGAGGATGTTATGTGTGACCCCCCACAGGACATCAGGGTGAGCTGCCCGCTCAGCTGCGTGATCTGCGCCACCCTGGGCATGGCAAGGCTCTTAGGGAATGCTGCAGCGTTTCCAGGGATGGTCAGCAGATACAATTTCTTTAACAGTCTACATTTTGGGGTTTAGGCACCTACAGAATTTACATTAGCTGAGCTAATGTCAAGGTTTTAGGGAGGGGGAGTGTTTTGGTGGGTTTTGTGTTTTTTAAACAAGCAATCATGCTGGCTCTTTTGTCATAGCTACCAAATAAGAGTCCAAAAGGCAAAGGCCGCATGAAAAACACCAAGGTGCTTGGATGCACTGCTTACTCAACCAGTCTCCAGTTGCAAGGGGCTAATTACCAGGCATTACTCCCAAAGTTTACACTGGGACAAAATTTTCCGTTTACAGGCAGGTTACCTTTGGAATACAGATAACAGTTAAAATTTAGAGTCTGTGAAAAGTGGCTGATAGCCACAGCTCCACAGCACAAGATGCATCAGCAACACACGCTCTGGCACAAGATCATTCTGGCTTCAAGTATAACAGATTTCCCTGGCCATCCTGGCATGGGTGAAAAGTTGGGGGCAATTCCGGTCTCTCTGTGTAGTGTTTCTGAGAGGCAGGATGGTCCCATGTTCTCATCCACATAAACTGATTGATCCTTCCCCCCAGAATGTTTCCTCAGCCTCACTCAACCCTACAGGAAGCAAGCCATCACTCCTTCAGCGTGATGAGGATCATACTGTTCAACCCACCCACAAGAAAAAAAAACCAACAACAAAAAAAACCCAAACAAACAAAAAAACCCCAACCAAAACTATATAGAAAAGCACATGCAGAGCAATATGGAAAAGGAGTAGGTGGTATCTTTAAAACCAGTTACCAAAACAGATCTCCAACTAGATCTTAATCCGAGTTACTGAAATTAGTATCCAGCCTGCTAGAGCCCAGGCGTATCAGAAGTGATCACTGATGGTTTCCCAACTACATGGACACTTAAAAGTCTTTGCCTTGGTAGAGGATCTCAGATCAAACAACCATCCCTCAGGAATTTTATAAGGAAGGGTTTCCAATCTCACCTCCAAGCTGATGGATAATGAATTGTCAGTTACCAAATGTTCAGTCCACAATGACAATCACTTAAAGAAAGGGATTCTTATCTTTCCACAAGCAGGCAGGTAAGTTCAAATCTCCAGCATGCTTTCTTCTTCTATCATTAAATCCTGTCAGTCTCAGATTTTGTGTTAAAGGTCTGCCAGAGCAGTGAGCCTTTGCTAGACGTAAGAGCAACTAAGCCATGTTGCAGTCATCTGATAGAACTTATTTCCTGCACAAAGGATATCTGCATGCCAAATAATTTACTTCTTGAAATGCCATACATATAACTTTCCAGAAAAAACAGTTACTTACGTGATCAACCTGAACCAGGAGGTCTGATTTAAAAACCCTACATAGTGCTGTACAGATTATCAATCTCTTTTCATCCTCTCACATCTCACTGCCAACTGTAACTCTTGCTTATATGGTAGTTATGGGAAAACACACGATGAATTTTTACATATCATCCACTTTTTCGAAATCCCATCTTTTTGTCACTAGTCTGTTGGCTAGAAATAAGAATGGCTACTATCAGTCACCTCTCCAAAAGCACAAACAAAATTAGTGGCAAACAAAATTAACACCCCAGCTCCAGGTTAAATAGTTCTTCTCCAGCAAGTCTAATGCTTACAATTGCCATCCAGATTCATGCATTCAGTTTTAGGAAAGAGATACTATTCACAGTGCGTCTTTCTAAATCAAATTTCTAACTAGAAACACTTTGCAACCCTAAAAGTATATTTCATTTATGATTCAGTTTGGAAAGGAAGGTATCATACATTTCACAGCCCATTTTCCCATAGCCAAAAGAATATTTCTAAAGTTAAAAGCAAGGAATAAGCAGCAAAGTTAAGTGAATTTGTTATTTTTCCCCTCTACTCACAATATCTGTTCTGTCTGTAGTACATGTCCAAGGTCAAGTATTTGAGACCTTTATTTAGCTAAAAATGTTTCCTCCTTCTGAGTGGGTGTTACAGCCAGCTCAAATATCCTCTTACTGTCAAACACACACTAATAGTCCTGAACTGAGCCAAAAACTTGCACCAAGTACTAGCTAAAGATGCAATTTTTACACTTGAAGGAAAATCTGAGTATTTTTTCACACAGAAAAAAATTACATTTAAGTTCAACAACTAAAAAAAATGCAAACTCTAATTTAAGTGTTATTTATTTAATAGAACATACAACAGAAAGTATGCCTGGACAAATTAGGGCAGAAAAATCACACAGAAAAAATGTTTATAAATACCTGGGTTTTTCTGGGTACACACCTGTGTTCCTCTCCTCTCCCACTGAGCCTCCAACAATCCAGTAGGTAATTGCCAACCCTTCCTTTCATCAACCAGCTGCCTAATAGGAGTCAGCTGCCCAGCTCTGAGAATAGCGCCTGGCTGCTTCACTAGAGGAGTAGCAGAAGTCTGTTATCCGGAGTCTCTTGTTAGCTAAACCATCCATTGTCATCCAGCTATTAATGACCCTTAAAGAGTTAGCATCTGTTTTTCTAAGTTATCTCAGTTAATGTCCTGGTTTGAGGTAAAACAGGGCCCATTTTCTGTTTTGTAATTTTACTTTGCAGCTAAAGCCTCTTCTAAGTGAACTCTCTGAAATTAACACCATATTGTGCAGAAACTGTTCGCTCTCAGAGTGGTAAGACCTGATTAGGTGTAATGTATGCCAAGGAACGGGATGCAGAGAGGCTCTTGCTTATCCTTATTGCTGGAACACCCAAGGCCAGCCAACTTTGTTACTTGCCCCATTGGAGGGTCGGAAGCAGAAAAAGCATAGAGGGGTCACACCTGTGGGGAGGAGCAGACAGGACAGGTGACCCAAACCTGACCAACAGGGTATTCCATCCCATCTGCCTCATGCTCAGTATAAAAGCCAAGGGATCAAAGGGTCAGCCCTCTCTTAAATAGCTGGCATCCAAGGAGGATTCTGCCTGTTCATCTGCCTTTGATCCCGATCTGATTCCAGAATCTGGAATCCAGCTCCCGTCCATTGCTGAGTTATCTGGGACTTCCCCTGTGCCTGCCAGTGATGCGGCCATCATCCTGGGAGCTTGATACAGTTCTGTATATATTGTATATATTTCATTATTTTCTTTTTTAAATTATTTATTAATATTTTCATTAAAGTAATTTAGTTTTTTCTAAACTCCTAAGTCTTTCTCTCTCTCTGTCCTGTCCTTGGAGAGAGAGGTGGGGGAAGGCATCTGTTGTTCGCTTCAGTAGCCATTCCAGCCCAAACCACGAGAGTTAAGTATGTAAGAAAGTCTCTAAAAAGATACTTCCTGCATAAAAAAATATTTTACGCTTTGAGGTAGAAAATATTTCCCTTATATCGATATCCACCACAGGCCACCCTAACAGGATGGTGACATAGGGGGATTTATTTATCGCTGGAAGTGCAGGGGCTGTGCTGAGCTCTCCCAGTCCACACCAGCACAATTTCAGTTCCCAGCCAGCTTCCCCTGGCCTCCAGTTTGGCTCACTGACAGGCAGACTGCCCTCAATTTTAAAGGGCTGTCACACACCCTGAGAAGCAACAGGTAGATGATTCAACCTAAGTACAACCCCTTTCTGAGAAGGAAGGTGATCCCAAGCTTTCCTTTGAGGCAGAAGCTCTCCCTCCTTCCACAGAAAGGAAAAGAACTGACAGGGTCTATGTAAGCAAGCAAAACTTACGGATTTTATGCAGTTTAGTCTAACGTAGCCAGGTAGTCCTGGCTGCTGTTGCCTTTCTCTGGGCAAGTAAATGCCCAGTATAAATACAATTATTTTGCAGCAAGTTTTTCCACTTATTCTCTGCATTACTCCGAAGTTGCATTCTCATTTCCAAAACAGCAGCCTCCAGACCTGGGGGGATGAGGTGAGGGGGCAACAAAAACTCCCTCTTGACAGAAAAACATCATTTAGATGGCTCACAAGCCATTTTTGCTAAGGTCGAAGGAGCAACAGAATGAGAATTTCAGATGTACTTACCCTAGATGGAGGCGCTGGGGAAGTCATACCTGTTATCCCATCACTGAGGTGCACTTCTAAAAAAATCCAGTCTTCAGGATTACCAACTGACTGCCCTTCTGTGGTGGTGCTGCTCTTTGTCCTGCACCTGCCCTGCAGTATGGCTCTGCTGTGCTGGTTTACTAGGCACTCTTCAGACCACCTCCTGGGAACCATCTGGAATGATCCTCCGTGCAGAAAGACCTATTTGCTAAGATTTTCTCACATAAAACAATCCTGGATATCCAGAAGACACACCTGGTTTTTGGGGGTACGTATGAGAAGAGAGTAAGGAGTTGTCTCCGCACTGAGGACTGCTTGTGGCAGCACTCAATCACAACTGGCTTCCAGCTCCTCCTCTCAGCTCCGTAAGCGTGCAGAAGCAACGCATTCGAACCACAGCGACAAGCGAGCAACCTGCTTCCAAATGAAAGAAAGGGGAAAATTTTGTGCAACGGGCTTCTGAGAAAGCTGCTTTCACAAGACGGTAACGCTTCTAAGGAGTCATTCAGGTCATACACGTTTGGATTGCAAGTGCCATCCACTGATGCTCAGGCTACGTACATCTGGCATAAAGGGCCGGTATTTACAGCAACCCAAACCAGACCAGACCCCCAGCATTTCACATGCAATAGATGTGTTTTTGGAGCTCCGGATGAAGTGAAAACATCAAGCCCAGTGAGTTTGCTTTCGCCAGCCTGGGGAATGAAATGTTGTTTCTTATGTAAGACAATGTCATTCAGTGAGAGACTTGGAATTCCCAGCTGAGAGAACCATCACCCTCCCAACTGTCACAGCTGGTGGCACTACAGGATGGGTAATTTAGGGAATGCCTCCTAAAGCCAAAGAAGGACTTCACCTGTGTGAAGTATGAAGAGAAAAAAAAAAACAAAAACACGTTTTACTGTGTTTTATTATTTTCAATCATTTTGAATCAAATAATTTAGGTTAGAGTATTTTTCCTGAAGATCAATAGCAATGCTGAACATACGCAGGATAAGCCTGTTGTGTACCAGAGAAGACAGCTGCATGGAAGGTATTTGCTTCTCAAATTCTCAAAAATTCAAGTTCCCAACCCATCAAAATGCCAGAAAAAAAAGAAACTTTACCAGCAATAGTTGATCAACGTTTTATTTAACAAAAAGATCAGTTATCCAACATTTAATGGTATCAAACTCAAAAAAATATTTCACTGCACTTTCTATAACAACTGTATTAAAAACCAATACAAAATGTTTTCACCCAATTGAAATACCAGTTTTTAAAAAGAGTATCTCAGGGAGCTTACAACCCCCATGTACAGATGAAGAAAAGCAAGGAACTAGACACAACGCGTATAATGGAAACACAGCTCCCTTTCTACTTGTCTTTGACAGTGTCACACTATACGTATTTGTGCTCTTTACATGTAGTGTATGGAGGGGGGATCATATGGCCTTCCAGAAAAGTACGTCTCTCTAGTGTATTTTCTATTAAACAGCTTGCTACATTTATAGATCTAACAGATGATTGTCTCAAGAGTTCACAGAATCTAAAGAGCACTCCCCGGGCTGATTTTGTATGGAGGGGCAGGCCAGAACATTTGCAGGCATAAACAGGTGGCTCCATTTCTTGATTCTATCACTGTCTTTTTGTTTGTTCGCCATGCCAGGCTGCTCTGCTGCATAAGCTCTACGTACTTACTCCTTAGGCTAACAATTCCCAAAATAGGAGGCAGAAGCCCAACACAAAATCAATTGTATCCGGTATTTATGACAGTATTTGGATGCCATAATACTAATATTTAAAGTCTAACAAAACTATAAATAAGGTTGCAACTAGAAAGGTTTGGGAATCGCTGATCAGAACACTGTTTCAACAGGCCAGCAAGAAGAGTCAAGGTTATTAATTAAATACAAGACAGAAGGTAGGAAACTTTTATTTCGTAAGGTAAAAACCCAACACTTACGTGGTTACAATTCTAGGCCTGTTTAATTTAATTCACAGCTTATGGAAATTTTGCAATGGCATAACTATAATTTGCATGTTCTGCAATTTGCAGATTGGAGCTCCTGCTAGCAAATATTCATATGAGTTTGTTCATTTCCTGGAAAGAGTGCTCATGCCTTCTGAAAGGATCTGGGCTCAATGTCTGACAATTTTTACAGGTTATTTTCATGGGGAATATTTTCTGGTTTGTTCTCCTGCAGAAATATTTCGGATACAGACCTTTTTTTAAAACTCTTTTAAAAGCACTCAGTAAGTTTTCTCGCTACCATCCTTCCATCTAGGTGACTGTGTATTGTTCAACGATGACTTTTAATCTTTAGCATAAAAACAGACCACATGGTTGACGACACCACATATGGCAGGCAGTACACTCTTTATCCATTTATACATCCTATCTTGAGGCACTTAACGCTTTTTTCAAATATACCTAACAATTCCAACTGAAAATCTTCCTATTTTAACAGCCTGCCAGCACACAGGCACAGGCAGACACAGGCTACCTAGCTAAGTGCTAACCTTTTAGAAAGATGCTCGCCGAAACCTCTTCCAGTACACACATTCGAACAGTAGGTCAGCTCAAGACTCTTCTTTTTTTCTTAGCTTTACAGTTCATCGTGTTCTTCTTTGGCCTCCTGGTCTTTCAACTTGAATTCTTCAGCGGTAACTTTACCATTTCCATCCCGGTCTTGATTGGTGAACATATTTTTAACAATCTTTTCAAAATCAAAACCAGGAGCTAGTTTGCCTTTGCCAGAATCAACTTGAGCTTGAATGTACTCTGAAAACTAGGTGGAGAGAAAGGAGGAGAAAGCAGTTCACAATGCAATAGCCATTTAAAACTGAAGAGTATTTACAAAAGTAGCATCTATTTGTTGTTGACTATTTAGCATTTTACTGCTTATTATTAAGAGTACAGAAAAGTACACTGTTACTATCCTATAAAGCTTACAACCTAAATTAGACTAATTGGGACAGACACGTGAGGTTAAGTCACTCTTTGTGGAGCTCAACAGGGATTTCTTCACTTATTCTAGTGGGTCCTGGGCCCATAACAAGAAAAGTTCTTTTTCATAATTTAGGGGGAAGATGAGTTAAACAGAGAGCGACCTAGGAACAGATCTACAGGGACAGAGGGGGTTTAATTTCACATGCTGATACAAGAAGCTCACACTTAAAACAGACATCCACCTGCATCTTACAAGAAACAACACACAAGAAAAAAAAATGGAACACAGAAAAGAGACTTCAAATATCAGGGTACCATGAGATTTGTTAAAGTAGCTTCAGGCATTATGCCTTCCACCTGGCTGGATAGTGGGGAAGGCTGCAAGGTTACAAGGTTAGTTTTCCCTAAAAATCCTTTTACATATGATGAAGTTATTCAAGGTGATTAGACAACATCTGACAGAAGTCATACTGCTGGCTTTCCAAAAACAGGAAGTCCACAATCAAACACAATTTTTCCAATTACTGTTTTATCTCTGGCGCTACCTGTTAAATATGCTGCAGCAGTAAGAGCTATTTCTGACATTCATTTCCACCTTTTAGGCCAAGCATCCTCTCATATCTCCTTGACTTCTCCTTCTCCTTGCTAGGTGACCAGAAGGATGCAGATATCAACAGCCACATCCCACCTCACTCATTCTCTAGACTGATGAAAGCTCTTTTCTTCTCTGCAAAGGACAGAAGTGGAGATAAACACAAGACAGAAGATGGAGAAGGAAGGAAAACAAAGAGGTGGAAGAGGGAAAACAAGATTTTGATTTTACCCCATTGGCTTGTTAAAATGCTGGAAGGCATCTCATGCTGTTCCATAGGTCCACAGCCTGCACCCTGAGAGCTGCAGGCAGCACTACTCCAACAAGCAAGGACAGAAAACAGAATCACAGAGAAAGGTGACACAGACGACTGAAGAAAAGAATAAAAAAAATAGAACTCAGTTAATAGAAAACACAGAAGAAAACCTCACAGAGGTTTATATTATCAGAGATGGTATGGCAAAGGCAAGTGGATTTCAATTAGGGCACCCAATGACATTCTCACAGTGCAGATTTTAAAAGCAAGCAAGGGGAAGGAGATGTGTTCACATAGCACCCACAGAGGAAACAGTCACAGGCGCTGCCAGGCTCCAGAAGCGATTAGACAGTTCCAGGATGCCCTGCTGCAGGCTCAGCTTTGGCTTAAGAATTCACCATAAACCTCCAATTAACAGACACTGTGAAGGCTGATACAGCGAAGCATCGTTGAATACTAACTCTGCCTCTTACACCCCTCCCCTAAGTATCTGTTGTTGACCTATTAGACCACAATAGTAAATGATCTTAAGCTGTATGGCCATTCTTGTATTTCTTTTTTCTTTTTGGTTTTATCTCTAAAGCTAAATAACCATGTTTCAACTGACACGCTGCCTTCCTGTTAACTTGACAACAAACACAGTGTCAGAAGAAGGAACAGGAGAAGACGACAGTCCCCATTCTTCAACATCTGCACTGATACTGGTAGGAGAAAACATCTTGATGATGGTGATGGTGGTAGGAGAAAAACCACTGCAAGCGGTTTCATTGTTTCAGCTTACCTCCTCCAAAAGAACCTCTCCATCATGATTCTGGTCTATTTCTTCAAAAAGATTGGGAGACACTTCCCCATTCCATACAAACATGTACCCTTCAGGCAAGCCAGACACCAGTTCCAGCAGTTCGATGTCGAAAACTAAGACAGCACTACCAGGCACTTCTCCTTCTGTCACAACAAATGGCAAAGAGGGGTATTTATCCTCATCTGCATTGAAGGGTGTATTTCCTTTTAATCCATTATTAAATTTCTCTTCCTGCTCCAATAGGTGCTTCTCTACTGTGATCCCCAAGCCCCATAATCCCAAACCCACCAAATCTTCCTGTTCACTTCAGCAGAAGTGATCAAAACATAAAGGAAGCTTTCATAATAAAACTGCATCCTTTTTTTTTTATTTATTTATAAATTTAAAACTGTCAGAATGAATCCATTTCCCTTTATCTTGCCAATACACTGTGTATCAAGGTGCTACTGACAGACTCAACACTGTTGCAACAGCTTGGGACGCTACCTCAATGAAACCATGGAAGGAGTTTAATTTATTCTTGAAAAAGAAAACTGAGGTCACCTCTAACTTCTGTCCAGTAGCAAACAACCAGCCTCTTCAGATATCTGGGTATATACCAAAACACTAACACTCATGCAATGTTTCAGACCACATAGATTGCATGCAATTTGAATGATGGCAAATGCCTATGACAGTTATGTTCATAAGGTTTTTTAACACAGCAGATTTTTTGTTATGAGGGACTTTTCAATTTACTATATATAAGTGTAAGATTTTACACAATAGTATAAAATGTTGCACATATAATACTCATAATTTTTCAGGGAAGACAGCTAGAAGTGAAAATGCTTCTTTATCTCTTACCACAAATTAACTCTCCATTAAGCCAGGCACATGATGCCTAACAGTCCTTATAAAATACAAACTGTTCTGGAGCTATTCAAAGAACATATCAACTTATGCAACTGTTTCCATACATATCAGAGTTTGTTGATCTTGGTGATCTCTCGATAGACTCCTTTCCCTCATGTCTTTTAACTCAGAAGACCAGTAACAACCACAGATACAGGGAGATGAAGAGTTCTTGTCACTTCTATATTGTTCTTTTCATTATTGTTGTCCTTGTCATTAAAAATTTATAAGCCTCGATGCTCTAAAACTGCTTTAGATGTATCGGTGTTGGGGTTTCAACAGCACCAATACAGTTTCACATCTTGCATTCAGTTTATGTAGTTTCCAAATTTTGAGTTTTCTTTGACTTTTCTAACATATTAGTGCTGAACAGTCCCCTTCAGTTTTGTTTCCTGGATAATACGTCACATGTCCAAGCATGATTACCCAATTCCCTGTCATGGAGAACAGTGTTTACATCCCTCTGCAACACCAGAGTGCCTGGAGCTTTCCATTTTGACAAAGCAACATTACCAGGGGCGTGTGTTCCCTTTTGTACTGGGACGGTCTTTCTATTGGCCACAGTAACAGTATGACTTAAAACGCAACACAGACAGTTTGTTCATTTCATTGGAGAATGGGAGGGTTTGTCTAAAATAATGAAATGAAACACTTCTAAAAAATTCCATTCAAGCAACTAAGAGACTCCTTACGTCCTCATGCGTAGCAAGTAACAAAGCAAGAATACTTGTGTTTCAGTTACTCAAGAGATGCTAAGTGGCTGTGCAGTAGGTTTCACTCACCAACTCCATCTTCTCCATAACCAAGATGAGGTGGAATAACGACTGTTCGTCGCTCCCCAACACACATGTCTTGAAGGCCCATGTCCATCCCCACCACCACCTGTCCAGATCCCAGAACTATGTTGTAGGTCTTGCCAAGGCTGTGTCTGGAGAGGAAGGGAAGAAAAATAAAAAAAACCTCAACATACAATAGGGATTTCTGTTGTTCAAAATTACCACAGAAACAGCAGTTTCTAGTCAGTCATTGCCAAAAAGTAACTTCCATGCCCAATGCTCTGTTTTACCAAGCAGTTACCTGAAGCTGTTCTCAAGGTAGCAAGTTACAGACAACATCAGAGAAGTGTCCCTACTGTTGACAAGTCCTCTGGTACTAAAATCATAGGCTTCTTGAATGAAATCCAATTAAAATCATTAATCCTGCCAATTAAGCCCCCAAAATATTTTATCTTGAAATAAGCGCTTTTGCCTTTCACGCATTTTTAACTAATGATGTTGGGCATTTTAGAAGATGTAAAAACTTCAGATGTACATTTGTCCCAGAACTACCACCCTATATGGATCTGGGTGCATTCACATGGATCAACCATCCCTTTAATGAAAGCAGTCACTATAATGTAGTAGTTACTTAACCAAGACAGCTTGGAAGTATACCACTACTGCTGCTATTTAACCATGTTATATTTTGAATTATATCTTGCTGCTGGTGGCCCATTTCTAAAATTAGAAATTATCACAAGTTAAAACGCCAGAAGTTAAACATGTATTACAATTCTGAAAGCAGAGCCTGCCGTGTTAAGACTTTTTACTCTGTATGTGTCACAACAGCAGGACCCTTTCTTCTGTCCGTCGCCTTTCTGTGCTTATTTGGCTTGGTTGTATCACTGCAGGACATGCTTGTACAACAGACTATTATTTGGAAAGAAAACAATTCAGTGGCAAAAAGGTCAGCCTTAGAATTAGGAGTACAAGATTCATGATCTCTGATTCTCTATAAACTGCTTTGAATAAGACAGTCTTGACATCCCTTGGATCCTGCTACAAAATGGGAATTGAGCATTCCTGCCATACAAAAGGTGTTTTGAATCCAAACACGTTACGTGCATACATACTTGCCTACAGCATCACATCATGTGCTTCAACGTAAGCCAGCTTTTCAGCTCTGCAAGCTACTGTGTACACTGTGAAAACTATGAGCTGCTTCCTATGTTAATTATAACTGGTTTAAAAATAGCTTTTCCAACTTTCCTTCCAAAAATAAAATATTATTTAGATGACTTGTGCTGTCCAAAAGATGAAGGCAGAAAAAAAGCTAGCAAAAGTATTCTTGTAGCTGCAGCAAACAGCGTGAAGGGCTCACTTTAGTTCTATATGAGACAGATTGGAGCAATCTGCTTCCCTCATAAACCTACTGTCGACAGGAAGGAGGAAGAGGAACATTATAATCACAGTCATGATCAAGCCCTCTGATAGTTTCTCCATGCTGACACCGCAACACTACAATACAGGAAAACTAGCACCCATATGCGGTACAGACATGATGGTGACCATTTACTATAAAACACATTTACTGTAAAACATCATTTACTAAAAATCAAGCTAGCTTTAACAAGACTACACTGAGTACCCCACCAGATCTCTCTCAGGAGCACTGAATCAGCACAGAGTCCAAATCCTAGCCAAGAAACTGAATACACTAGGAGAGTGCATTCATGGGAGCCTTGTGTCGTTCTAGTATGACTGGCCCAGACACCCGAATTAGCCCATTTAAACAGATTGCATGGCAGTCAACCTGTTTTATCACTCCGCCTGTAGTGTTTATGTTCTTCTCCAACACACTCCTACATCCTCTTTGCTCCCAGTTCTCTCATCATGCTATGATAGATTGTCTTTTTCTTTTCCTCCTCCTATATATCTTAGACAGGCAGACATAATAATAAAAATACATTCTACATAAATACTCAATGTTTCACTTTAAAATTCTTTATTCCCTGCCAGCCCGCTTTGCAGGCAATTCATTCCGCTTTCACAGCTGCTAGGGACATTTTCTTTACCAGGTGATATACTTACGTCGAGTCTAGCAAAGTACCATCCAGGAGTGAAGCGTTATAGTGATACTTCAAGTAATCTCCCTTCTTACTCAATATGGTGCAGTTGGAAGGTTTGTAGTTAACAGTAATGCTGACTGAATCTGAGGGGTTGTGGAAGTCAACCACGTGAATGTCAAAGACCAGCACTGCAGATCCTGGAATCTTGCCTAAATAGGAAGCAAATTAGGCAATTAAGAGAAAGAAATGGAACCCAAACAGGCTTATGATGACCAGGTACTGCACTCTGTAGGAATATATATTCCCACCGTGTCAGCTACTGAGTCATTTTGCTCTTCTTGTTCAGAATTAAAGGATCACATCTCCTCTGTATGCAACAGATGCAAGCTGCATCCAGTGGAGGAAAGAGAACCAGTGGAAAAGCACTAAATGCACTCAGTTCAACAGTGAAGGAAAAATTATGCAGAAATGAAGTAATAGCCATATATTTCCTGTGACCATCCTAAATGACTGATTTGTCTTTCATGTACCAATTCATTATTAATCATCAAAATTCTCACAGCACTTCTCATGCTTCAAGGAATGCTGTTATGTCTAAAAGGTTACATTTCCTTAAAACGGCCTGATAGCAGGCAATTTCTTCCCCCTTCCCAGAATAACGTGCAATTGCATCACCAGGATTGACAGAAACATCCAGACCCAGGAGTGGGTTTTGGAGGAGCCTAATTCCCAAATTAAGAGTGTAGAATTTGCATTCCCAGAAGAGAGGCTTTTCTTCCAACTCACTTCTGCCAAATAACATCCCAGGAGGTACCTTTTGAAACACCAGCCATAAACCTGATCGGCTAGAAGGGTTATGATATTCCATCTCTCACAGCAATCTTTTTAGGTAGCAATGAGTTTTCTCAAAGGAATCTTAACTGTATTTTATACATACACAGATAATTTTGCTGTTACATGCATCCACCGTTTACAGAGGCGGCTTAGGAGCCCACAAAACCTGTGGCTGTGGAAGGAATGGGGGAGAAAACTTAACACAATGAATTCCTTTAGCATACAGAGCTTGTTAAGACACACAGAAAGGAAGATCTCACACTGCAGAGCTCCTAGCATCCAAGTACCAGTCTGTCTGGAACACTAATTATCCAAATGAGTTCAGGTCACCAAGTACCAGTCTGCATGAAACACTAATTATCCAAATAATTTCAGGTCACCAATTACATGTGAGATTGTGCTGCATTTTTATTGTGCTGCCTATTTAGCTAATAAAAATAATGTTGCAAATTCTGGGTGTAATCCTGCCAGTTGCATGCCCACAAAATAATGAACTAATTCATAAGCTTTTCAAATGCCAAAAAAATGGGACTACATACAGATGCACTAAGCAATAAAGGAAACATCATTAATTATGGAAGACTTGAATGAAAAGTCAAGCTCACCTCTTCCTTCTTCTCCATATCCAAGATGAGGGGGGATTATTATTCTTCTCTTTTCACCAGTGCATACACCTAGCAAACCTTCATCCATTCCAGCAATCACATAACCTTTCCCGACGTAGGTGTCATATGTACGATTTCGTGAATAGCTATGGAAAATATTTGCATTTTAGCAGTGTCAGGTGTACTTGAGAAAACACAGAATCTTGCAGTAGGTCTGCAACATAATTCTTAAACCAGTTAAGGTCAAACACACTGTCATTAACTAGCACCAGAGAGGCGCAAAGCAATCACCATGTTCAATGAATCTAGGCCATCAAGTTTCATCAGTCAGTGATGCATGCGCCATTTATTAACCAGTACTAGGACCCTGGCTAGGGAACAGCTGATTTGGAAATATGTTTCTTCTATATCTTGAAAGAAAATCTCACTTATGTACATATTTTAGACTAAACAGAAAACATGTTTTGATAAATAACTGAAAAAAATCGGGTTTCTCCTTTAATTTTTCCTCTGCCCTGACACTACTTTAATAAGTGCTTATCAACTAGAAATAGTTCACACTCATTTTCATGAGACCCCCTTCAGACTATCTCATTTTGCAACCACAGCTATGTAGTTCAGCTGTTACAAGGAGGAGGTGGAATAAATAGGTTCTCCTGGGATGCACAGCATTAAAATGAGTCATGACAACAAAACAGTATCAATACTATTCCTTCCTTCCAAACTATGTCAATCACTTACACACAGGTTGAAGGATCTGCTTCAACACCTAGTGACAGAATACAACAAGCCTACAATGACAAATGATGTTTATTACAAGGATGTGTCTGTCTTCTGTTTTTCTTCAAGGCATGCTACATGAAGGCATAACCCAAGGAAGGGAAGGCAGAAAGGTTTTAAATTCGTCTTTACGAGGTAACTCTAGGAAATAGCAAGACCAACACAGACCTTGATGTAATTCAGATGTTTATTCAACTGCTCTAAATCCAGGCAGCTGAATATTGCAGAGGAAAAAAACAAATGAAGGGAAAGATTATTAGAGCTCTCAACCCCAGCCATTAACAGCGCTTTTGGCATGTTCCCTGTACTAGTGAGAAATTTTTTCCTGGTCAACCCTAGGGCTTTCAATGACTATTGTTAGCTGCTCTATTTCTTCACAGATACTTGTTAGATATTGGCCTTTCTTGTAAATTCTGCAGAAAGCCAGGACATGACACTCTAAAGAATAAGCCCTCTAACAACTGTCAACGCTTTAGAATGATGTACAGGCTGCTGTCTACAAAGCATTTATTACTATTTATTGACAACAACACTAATACAAATACCACAGCCATTTAAAAAAATTGTTTAATTGCTACAGACAATATTCATTCACATCTCAAAAAATCACAGAGTCATAGAATCGTTTATGTTGGAAAAGACCTTTAAGATCATCTAGTCCAACCATTGACCCTACTCTCCCAGGTCCGCCACTAAACCATGTCTCTGAGCACCACATCTACACGACTTTTAAACACATCTAGGGATGGTGACCACCTCCATCTCTGGGCAGCTTGTTCCAATGTTTGATAACTCTTTCCGTGAAAAAAATTTTCCTAATGTCCAGCCTAAACCTCCCCTGGCGCAACTTGAACCCATTTCCTCTTGTCCTATCACTAGTTACTTGAGAGAAGAGACCAGCTCCCATCTCACTACAACCTCCTTTCAGGTAGTTGTAGAGAGCAATAAGGTCTCCCCTCAACCTTCTCTTCGCCAGACTAAACAATCCTAATTCCTTCAGCCACTCCTCTTATGACATGTTTTCCAGACCCCTCACCAGCTTTGTTGCCCTTCTCTGGACACGTTCCAGCACCTCAATGTCCCTCTTGTACTGTGGTGCCCAAAACTGAACAAAAAAGAAAAAAAGAAGATATTCTGGGCAGGTGCACTGTGGATAAGCTTAAAGTTCTTAACTTACAAGTTTTCATAAGCTGTAAATTAAGGTCTACAGTGATGGCTGTTCATGCAGGTCTCCTGCTTTCTGTCTTTCCACCAAGCTGGGCAGCTGAACGAGGAGGTCAAGGTTGATTCTGAACCCTACCGCACCTCAATTCAGTGCTATGAGATACAATTCCCTGACTCCTCCTCATGGGAAGAAGCACACATGGCATACCACTCAGTTAATGTTTGCAAATTGATCCTGATCTTCAGCTTACAGCAGTTGTAGAAGCATGAAAAAACATTTCAGCAGTTTATTTAGTAAAACATTTTACAGTGGCTCATTTTCAACTCTTTTTAGCTACTTGTGCCAGCTGTTCTGAAAGCTGGAGTGGGGAAGTAAAGTACTGCTCATTAAAGAGCAAATAAAAGTGAAAGGCAGCTACAGGGGTATTATTCATCATGTAATTCTGTACGTGAGGCTCATGTGCCCAGAGAACTTTGAATCTGAAGTGAGAGCAATCCCTCTTCCTTTATCACAGAAACCCCGTTGCTGACTTCAGTCTTGCAAGACATTAGCCTTCAAAATGCAAACAGCTTTCAAGTACAAAGGGAAAGGCTGTCCTGAGATTAACCTCAAACTAGCCGCTAGCTCACTGACTCACAATTCTCAGGACATAAAATGGGAATCAGATTTATCTTCTCACTCTTCAGGGATATTACCTATTTGGCAGATAAAGAGTAGGGGACAAAGATTCTTCAGGCATGCATGTCTAAAGCTCACATAGCTTCACCAGGTGGATCATCACCCCTAGATGGCGTCTGTGATACTGTCATAATACAGAATAGGTCTTTGTCTTCCCTCCCGTACTGAAAAGGTTTCTATGAGTTTTTTAAGAAGAGAAGACTCTAACTCCACTCAAAAATTTCAAAAAGGAAGGAGAATTGTATTTGGGTATATTATGGACAAGACAGACGAGCCAAAATGGAAATGGGATCTGTAGGGCTGAATGGTTCAGTTACCTGGAATCAAACAATGTGCCATCCAAAAGTGTGCCGTTATAATGGTATCGAAGAAAGTCTCCTGTCTGGCTTCTACGCTCACAAGATTCAGGCACATGCTGGTTCTCAATAGTAATACCATCTTTGGGGTTATGGAGATCTAGCAAAACCACATCAAAGACGAGAGAGGCTTGGCCAGGGATCTCCTTACCTACAAAAGTGTTAAGAGCAGAAAATCATTAGGAAAGAGTAGCTGTTCCAGAAGGAGCTTAAACATGTTTGCTGAAGAAAAGTAACCCACTGCCAAACATCAGACACCTCCCCTCCCAAATAAATTAGCATAATCTGCTTCTAGTCAGTCTTTTTTTATTTCATGTGTTTGTCACTTAATTCTCCAACTCAATTATTTCATTCTGATCCTATTCTGATGGCACTGCTCCACTACAATCAACAGCCTATTCAGCAACATCCATCTTAGTCAAGATACACCAGCTCCATCCGAGCTGCATGGTTTAGTCTACCAGTATTTCCAATACACTTCATGAAAATGCATAAAATAACCATCAGAATACAAATTTGGTACATCTGCTCTTCCCATTATGTTAGTATTAAAACAGGAGACCACATGATGGAAGTTGAAGAAGGGTAAATTGAGTATCTCAGTGAAAAAGTACCTTTCCATCAATACACAAATTATAGTATGGGTTGCTTTGACCGAGAACCATTGAGCTCAAGATCTTGGCAAAATTTTAAAACATAACTCCACAAACTTTTGTTATCCATGGAGATGGCTACCTCAGTTAATGGTAATGAAGTCACGGAAGGGGCATGAAACCTTGTACACCACAGAAACATTCTTAACCATTAGAGCCGAGAAAGAATTTAAGGAGGCATCCCAAACTATACCTAACTGCCCCCTCATTTAACATGGGAACCTCTATGTATGACCTGCAGGAGGCACAGTCTCATAGGGCAATTGATCCATCTTGTAGTTATCACTAGGGCATTGGTTAAAAAAAAAAAAAAAGGAACAAAACTGGAACTAAAAATACGTTTTTCTTTTTTCAAGTTTTCTGCTCTCTGTGGCAGTCGTTGAAAGAATTATGCAGTCATCTGATTTCCAGTTTTTGGAGCCAATAGATATTAATCACAGATTATATTCTCTGAATTAAATAAAATTTCAGTGTATATAAAGACTACAATTGTACCAAGAGTATGTCTGTTAAGCAACCTACTGGTTAAATTTTTAAAAAATCTTTCACTTTCTAATCAGTCCAATCCTATACATAATACATTTTGAACCTCTCTTTCCATCATTTTGTTCCATCTGTGTGAAATGGCTAATAACACTGCCTATAAATTTAAAATACACAAAGTACAAGTTTGTTTTATAATATGGATGGCTTGTATTAAAAAAAAAGAAAAAAAAAATCACTTTTACCATCTCCTTCCTCTCCATATGCCAGGAAAGGTGGTATTGTGATTATGCGCTTCTCTCCTACGCACATTCCCAAGAGACCCTGGTCCATACCAGGAATCAGCCATCCAATTCCCACATAGGTATCATAAGTTCGCATCCGATTATGGCTAAAAACGAAAAAAAACAAAAACAAAACAAAACAAAATAAACAAAACACGACCAAATGTCAGACAGCCACAGGATAGAACAATATTAACCTTCAAAAGCCAGACGCTATGCACAATATAACTCGCAACTTGCTGCTCCAAAAATATTGCTCCTTGATTTACCAAGAGCTGCCTGGGTAGTGTTTTCCAGGCTGCTCAGCTATTTTAGGAACCTAACAGAGGTTTTCAAAAGTGGCCTACAAACATAATGGCAACTGTTATTAAAGCATGATTTTCCACCGAACTTCAATGAAGTACACATGCTGTAAACTTAAAATCTCAGTATGAAAGTGTTAGTAGCTCAATTTCATCGCAAACTCTGCTTAGTTTATAAAGCTTGTATCTATCTTGAACAGGTATGCTGCAGTGGTTATAAAAACTATTAGCTGACTGCAATAAATAGTAATATAGATACAGGGAATGAAATTTTAAAAAAGAATGGATCTGGGCTGGTAATGCTCACGCGTAAACAGTGTACTGTTTTATGGATTTGAGTCAGTACTGCTGTCCCATAATCCCTGAGCAAATTACTCATACTTACATGATGCTAGCTTTCATTTATTATCTTTCTGGGCAATTAGCATTAATTGTTATACCAGTGAAGGGGGAGGAAGTGATGGTTTAAAGTGACATCGGGTACCTATTAAAAGACACAAGGACACACAAGCCAGCTGCGTACCTTGAATCAAACAGGGTCCCATCTAAGAACGTTCCATTGTAATGGTATCGTACAAAGTCAGACACCTGGACTGTCCGAGGACAATTCTCAGGTTTGAAGTAAGTCTGAACCTGCACTTCGTCCTCTGAGTTCCAGAGATCGATCAGAAGCACATCAAAATGGAGCACAGCGTTGGGGGGTATCACACCAGCTGCAAAACCAAAACATCACAACCAGTTTTATTTCCCTTTTTCTACAGGACATCAGAGAAAAGGAAACCAATCTACGCATTCCCCAAATAAAATCCATGATGTACAACTTACTCCTTTTTGCGCTAATATCCCCCTGTCCTCTTGTCACTGTTGCAGCTACATAAGGAGGGGGGAAATCTGGCAACATGAACCGTTATCAATATGTCCATCAGGCAAACTGCTCTTGATTCAGCATTTGTTGCCTCTGAGTCCGCAAAGCAAAACTGCTTTTGGCACTGACAAGACCGTGCAGCACTGCAATGCCAAAACACAATGACTATTTAACAGCGAGGTAGGTAGAAATAAATAGTTAACTGTCGTAGCAAGGTTTGTTTGCTGAAGGTCCACCACAGTCAACAGCTCTTCCTTCCGCATGCAGAAGGAGCCTGCGGCAATTAGCTAGGCGACAGGCTTAACAAACACCCCCGAGCAGGGGAAGAACCTCTCTGAAGCTCACTACTTGCAATTTCTACCCTTCTCTTCTGTGACTCCATTTTCTGTCTGCTCTGCTGAATCACTTGCACAACCAGCTATTCACTGGGACAGTGCTGGACTTACAGACGCCTTCACTTCCGTAGGCGAGCTTGGGAGGAATTTTCACGAACCGCCGCTCGTTCACGCACATGCCGACCAGAGCTTTGTCCATCCCAGCAATAAGCTGACCTTTTCCCACAAACACGTTGAACGTGGATCCCCTGTCATAACTAAAGGGGGAAAAGCGGGAAAAAATGTTAGCAGTTCATTTACCCACCATTCCACTATTTTTTTGAGAGTTTAACCGTACCTTGTCTCCCCCTTGCCCTATTAGCATAACTTTATTGCAAGACAGCTGCTAAGGGAAGGGACAAATCTAAATGTTTCTGAGACTTCAACCCAGCTCTCCTTCTGTTCGCTGCTCCCCGTCTATTTGAAATGCATTCTAGCAGTGTGCTATGCATACCGCAGGCTCCCGAAGCCCGTAACTACAAATGTCCAATTTACAAACTAATACCATAAGCAGCACTGGAAAATTACGGATAAGAAAGAAAAATTAAACGCTATTACAAGACATGAAAGGATGGTTGCTCCCAGAGTAGGATCTCAGCACATTGATTTTGGTGAGTAACACCACAAAAATTTCACGCAAGATCGATAACCTGTATGACATGAGACATCACAGCTGGGGATTCTCTGTGGGAGTGGAGGAAAGGGAAAAAGATGCCTTTTCGAGTAATAGCTGTGCAATTTGCCAATTGGTTATTTCTTTCCTCCAATTAGTTACTTATTTTCTTCTCCACAGTCTCACCTCTCATTTCATTCAAACTTAAATAGTAAAAAATAGAGACACGCTTTAAACAGCAAGTGTGCCAGATCAAGAATCAAGAGAGCTACCTAAATGATCTTCTACCGTGATAACACAGGAACATTTGAAAGGTGCAAGAAATGATACTTAAATGATAATAAAGTTTTCCAGAGAGCACGGAGAGCAGCAGTGTTACCACAGCAGAATACTAACATTAGCTTACCTGGTTAGTTTGACCACTTTAAATCCACACAACAACCCCACTTTGCTGTGCCTGAAATACTGCTATTTAATTTTTTTTAAGCAATGTATAAACATACAGCAGGAAGCATTTCAAAAGCTTTGTTCCTATTTTTAAGCATTTATTGCTCCCATTTTCTCAAATTCCTTTTATAATTTAAAGGATTTTTTTTTTTTTCCCAGATAAAAGGCAGCAGTGGAAAAAATAATTAAAAAAAAAAAAGCTTCTGCCTCTTCGCCTGCTAAAACATTCTGGAAAGCAGCCAGTAGCTAGATATCACTAGGGAAATGATGTCAAACTTTCCTTCGAAGACTATACACATCAATTCCACAACATACTGGGCCTCCTAACAGTCCTAGAGCCTCGAATCCCTCAAATATTTTACTAAGTGATCTCTGTTTGCTCCATCTTTTTTTTTTTTCTGGCAAGCATTTCCCCTAAAATAGACAACCCTCTATGCAGAGCATTCACTTTCAGTTGCACAAATATTGCTACTTCCAGGCAAGGATGGAAAATATTCCAATTAGCTCCTGACAAATTCGGTTATACACACAAAAACCTAACTAAAATGTTAAGACTACTAATGTAATAGGTTCTAAGAAACCCGCAAAAGTGGTATTTTGTATTTTGTAGCGGCTGACAAAGCTTGGCAATACATCTGGGATGGACTTAAAACAGAACAACTCTTTTTTTTTTTTTTTTGCCAAAAATAAACCTACAATTAAGAAAACATTGATGCTAAGCACAGAACCAAACAGAGCAGTGAACAGATCATGCAGCTTTGCAGGACTGACTTTGCAGAGTCCTTAAAATTAAGCAAAATCAGTTTCTATTAGAGAAATTTACCAAATTCATAGCAGATGACTAGACAATTAAATTCAGACTTAAAAAACCAAATAATTTTATGGCCATGGAAATAAAAATGCAAATACTGAGGGGGGGGGTGGAGAATAAACAGGCACATGAGTTAATTTATGTAACACAGTCATGATTACTAAGACTGTCAACAGCCTGTTAACAAGAAGAGCTGTATTACTACCTTCTACTTGGAAATACAGAAAAATAATTTTAAACCTCAAGAACACTTTCAGCAGCTGAAGAAGAAACAAAGTAAAACCACTCTTGGTTCAACAGCTGCAGTATTTTGTAGACTGATTTCATAGTAGTGTTTGACTAAACTGATGCTGCTAAGTACCTTTGTAAACTTAAAAAAAAAAAAACAAAACAGGTAGCAACTCTTGACAGATTAAAAAATGGGCATTCTAATAGGCTAATTTAAATACACATTGACTATCTTGAACTTGTATGCATTAACACTGAAGATTTTATGACAGATACTCCAAAATATTTCTTCAATTGACCTACAGACATAAAAACCTCCTAACTTTCCATTGTCTTAACATGATAGAGCACTGACATCAATCTTAAAAAAAGAGACCATTGTTAGTGCATAACAAAAACATTTGTCAACATGAGCTGCCATCTGGGAAAAAAT
Organism: Burhinus bistriatus; assembly: GCA_013397275.1. Lineage (NCBI taxonomy): Eukaryota > Metazoa > Chordata > Aves > Charadriiformes > Burhinidae > Burhinus > Burhinus bistriatus. The sequence continues at coordinate 292,641 of VYXH01011498.1, read as the reverse complement.
CACAAGATGAAAAAACCTGACTTTTTACACCCTTTTGAAATGAAGACAACCATACAAAGTTAGATCAGACTATTGTCGTTACTATTTATTTACTGATATTTAGAGGACCCAAAGTGACAAATGCTGCACAGTTCTGCACAGCCTCTTCCTGCCCCAAATAATTCAGAGCCAAATTCCAACTTGGAATTCAATGAGAGCTAACACCTAAGAAGCCCCTCCAGGTGCCCTGCCTCAGTGCAGAAATTTGCTGCTACAACTCAAGAGTACGCACAAGCCCCGGTATCTATCTGTAGAAATCAGAAACACATTTCTGAACACATGGCTGGTTTTCCAATTGTCACATATTTGTAAAATGAGCAGTGAGGGTGCTGCCTTTGCGTGTCCTCACATCTGCAGCTAAGACTTATTTTCCGAGACTGTCAGTTGCCAATGAATTCTCTGTCCTTGCCGCGCTTTTTCACTGAAACTGCACCAATGGCAGCTGAACCGCCAGCTACCGCATCCCACCCTTTATCCGGAGAAGTGCTGGTGAAGTGGCACTACTGGCGCACTGAACTACCGTCAGCTCCAGAGGAAGTGCTGAGCTTGCTTTGAAAGACAGTTATTTCCCTAAGGCTACAGATTTTCCTTGAAGCACAAGGAAGATTACCAGGATTACTGATAATACATTTTGTTTTTTCTTTCCGAGTAATACTTTGATCAGTGGCAATGAATGAAGCAAGAAAAAACAAATAAGCTGTCAGCAGCATCAGCATCCTTCACAATCTCCTGATCCCACTATTTAGGCTTCCTGATCCCAAAATAACAGCAGGAAAGCGGCCAGGCGCTTCACTGTACATAGGTCACCGTTATTCAACAGTAACTTATCCAAAAATTTCTATGTACGCACAGCCTGACAATTCTTGTATTTCTGGCACAGATCATGATTCAGAAATGTTTGTGTTCGAGTAGGTTTGAGCCTGGAGAAGACATAGGAAACACACAGAAAGAAAACGGGCAGGAAATCGCTAAATGCTGTGACAGACTGCGAATACCATACACGCTCCTGTTTACCAGACTAACCGAACATCCTTATGGTCTTTCTTCTCTCTTGGAGCAGAAAGCTCCCGGTCAGCGCCTCGGAGAAGCAGCTGGAAGAAGGCGGTGGGGCTCCATCAGGGCATGCAAACTACCACGAACTGGACCCAGCCACCGCAGAGGTCTCATCCCCAACCCCCCAGCAGTTAGACCCCAGCACTTTGCCCTGTCACGTTTCAAAGACATCTTCCCATGGTGGCCTCTACAGCCTGCGTTCTGGCTCGTACGGCATTGCCCAGCTTGCCACTAGCCCGCTTACCACTGGCCACCCCAAAAGGAGTCGCAGGCCACGGCAGGTCGCAGCCAGGCGGAGCGGCGGGAGACCTGAACTGAACCTCAGCTGCAGCCTCCGCCCAGCGCCACCATCTCCGAACATCCACAAGGGCCCCCCTCGCGGGGGACACCTCCGCTCCCTCCCCTCCTCTCCCCCAAAGCGCACCCTCACGCGAACCAAACCCCCACGGA
>VYXH01011498.1:274258-290358 GCA_013397275.1 Burhinus bistriatus | reverse complement strand
GCCTCGTCACGCACACCCCCACACCCCTTCCACCCCCCCCGCAGGTCACCCGTAGCTCTTGGGAGCGGTGGCGGGTACCCTGGGACGGGCCATTAATGCTCGAGGATTAATCACAGAGCTGGGCATCGGGGGGGTTTTGTTGCTGTGCTTGGGCTGCAGCACGTGTACTCCCTGCGCGAGTTTGAATATTTGTAGATTTAAAATCCCATCGCGAATCATAGAATCGTCTAGGTTGGAAAGGACCTTTCGATCATCGAGTCCAACCGTCAACCTAACGCTGCCGAAAACCACCACTAAACCATGTCCCTCAGCACCACGTCTACCCATCTTTGAAATACCTCCAGGGATGGTGATTCCACCACTTCCCTGGGCAGCCTGTTCCAATGCTTGATAACCCTTTTGGAGAAGAATTTTTTCCTAATATCCAATCTAAACCTCCCCTGGCACAACTTGAGGCCATTTCCAATGTTCCATTTTAGATTGAAACTCCAAAGATGCTCAAGTTTGTGGCAGTATCTACTGCTTGACGCGCACCAGTGCTGTCACAGGTATTTGCAACACCCCTGTCGGGGAAACCTGCAAATGACACAGAAAAAAATGACCTGACAAGCACCCAGTAGGACACCAGTGTCCAGGGGGAATCACCACCCCAGTTAGCCAACTATCCCCTTTTCCTCTGCCTTTGATCTTGCCCGCACTGGCGAGGAGGAACTTAAGATTTCTTCTCTGTTATTCGACCCAGTTTCAGTGAAGAAGCATGGAAAAGCTAAGTTTCTGCATGCGAAGCATCAAACCCCGAGCATGAGGAAATTAAATAACACAATATTTTTGAAAAGCAATGAGTTTTATGGCAGCTGGTTTGGGGCAACTGGTTGGAAATGCAGGCACAACTAGGAATATAATTTATTTAAGAAACACCTATGATAAGATTTTGTTATTGATAAATTATTAAAGAAGCAGAACTCACACTCGGGTGGACTAATTATGAAAAGAAACTACTGAAACCAGGGCAGCTTCTGTGGCATTAAATGCCTGAGCACCACAGTTGGGGACATGACAGCTCACAGGCCCAGCTCCCCACTCTTTGTGCATCCTCCACCCAGCTGCATCGCCCCAGCAACAGAAGGGATGCAGCCAAATCAAATGTTTTTAGACTGCTTTCAAAAATGCTCTTGTATAATATTGACGTATTGCTAAGAAATGGCTGCTGCTCGATGACCTAACCAGTGAAAAAAGTTAGAAACTCAGATGGCTATTTAAAGATAACCAGATTTGCGGTTACAAATCCCATCCTCCTTCCAACAACAGTCACGCTGCATGTTCCAAATGAGCCCTGCAAAGTATCCTTTAAACAGACCGTGTAAATTGTCTGGCAGTTGCCTAGATTTAAATAGCTTGTTTTGGTGTTGGTTTGTATGGACACGCTATATTTTCTTAAGGAGAGCTCATAGTTCACCATTGGAGTATGTTGATAAAACCAACATAAAGATAAAGCTTACCCTGCATTTGGCACTTCTTTTTGCCAGGCAGTGACACAGTCTTTATTTATGCCCATTTATTTAAGACATTCGGTGTTTTCAAAACAATTCCTTGGACTCTTTACTATTTATGCAGTTTTGTCCTCATTACTCGTCACCTCTGTCAATAACAGTTCTCCACTTCTGATGTAATTACCATTGCCTCAAGACTGCTGTGTTACCAGTTTTATTAACTCCTAAAAGAGCCACGTGTCCGTTCTGTGTTCCCAAACCTGCGTGCTTCATGCCTCTGCGCCATTCACCCTGAGCTGATGCACCACCTGCATCTCCATGAGCACGCACAGAGATCAAGATAGTTGTCAGCCAGGGAGGTGCGGTTGCTTTCTCTCCTCCTAGTTTTGTTCAGGGAGCACAAAGGTAGCAAAATGCAAAAGCTCTCCAGTATTTTCCTTAGAAATGTTGGGTTTAACATTTTGCTATTTTTTCAAAGCATACCCCCCTCCCCGCCGAATTCTAATTCTTATTTATATATCAGCATGTTTGAACACTAACCCCGCTTCCCCAGAAGCATTTTGGGGATGCCAATCACTATCAGATCGCCTGTTCTTCAGTCAGCCCAAAACACAGGAATGACTAACACATTGTGAGCAGAGGGATAAGCACAGACATGCCTAGAGCTCCTACAGAAGCTGGTCCTGGAGGGACCAGACTTAAAAACACAGTACAGCTAAGGCCCATCCTCTTTCTGAAAACCTAGCTTTCAGGAATGTCACAGGTCAGACATTAAATGAGGATTAAGGAGCTGGGATTCGTGGCTCTGCATCTCCTTGTAGAGGATGCTATGTGCTTCATGTAATGTTCAAGGGGCTGCAGTTCTAGCTTTGGGCTACTTTGTATCAAATTAAAATCTATCTGAAGGATTTGATGCTGTTCCCAAATCTTTTGAAGGGCAAGGAAGTAAAATGCCAGCTCTTATTCTCTATCTGTGTATCCCAGCAGTGTTACTATTGGAGCTCGTCAAACAGAGGAGAAATTCAAGAGCTTAAGTGCCAAGAAGGTAGATGCAAAAATTCCTTCATACGCTGCTGGTACAAATCATGTCTCAGAAGCACTAAAGAAAGCTGAGGAGCATGCTGATGAGTCATTTGACATAAAGATTAATTTATGGTAACATGGGAAAAGGAAGTAAAGCCTCAGCTTGAGTCTGAGGTAGGCAAGATACTGCTCCTGTGTAACTTGAGATGCTGTTCTGCTCCTTGGAATGTGCTTGAAGCCAAGTGCCAGGCAGTCATGAGATGGTGGGCCTAATGCAAATTAAAATGTTTGCAAGGCGTTCGGTCACATAAACATAGAAGAGGTTTAGACTAGTGAAATATTCTGCTGAGTAGCCATTGGACTTAACCAGTACTTAACCACTAAGTGTTCTCAATTACCCATCATATAGCTAAGATTACAGGCCTGAAAATTCAGTGCCTGGGTGCCTGAAGTATGCATTGTGTTTTGATATGGGGATTTTCTAAAAAGGTAACATACCGAGACAGAAAAATATAGAGTGGATTTACAATGTTTTCTAAATACCCTATCAATTATAGATCAAGAAAAACAGAGCTAGTCCTTTTTTTCTTAGAATATGTCAAATGCTGCAGCTTGCAGATACCTTGAAATTATGGCAGGCAAATTTAGAGAGAACTCAGACACTAGAAGTAGAAAAGTGAGAGCAATGGGAAACACAGCTTGAACTGATATAAAATCCAGTTAAAAAAAAAAAAATCAATCTGCTTTTAATCAGTAGGTAATATTCCGAAAGATCATAGTGTAATGCTGGGATTGGCTGGATAACCTACAGGGGGATTGTGTGAAGGGACTCTGAATTATTTTTATCTTCTGCAGTTTTCCACAGCTGTTCTCCTTGGTATGTACTCTCTTTCAGACTCCTAAAAAGCTCTTTACAGAATAGTTTTGGGTTACAACTAATGTGAAAGAACCATAGTGCTCTCTCTGCTGAGCTGAATTTCAAGGAAGGAAAATAAAAAACCCTGATTGTACCTCAATGCTAATTTCTCCTTCTAAAGATCTGTAAAGTTCGTGGGGATCTTCAGATGCTTTGCAAGAACCACAGAAGCACAGTGTATCAATGCTGGTTTTAAGTCTTAAATATGGCTAAACTATATCCATAAAACATTCTCAGTAAGTACTTGTTTTAGTAAACAGCATTTTGAACAAATACTATTTTTATTTTATGCAGCTACATGATAAATGTGGAACCTGAAATAGCTCTTTGTACCCAAAATATTTTAATATAAATTCTATCAGTTACGCATAATTTAATTATGTATCACTTACTGTCAATGGTGTGACTCACGAGGGACTGACATGGCCCTAAATGTCTTTAGTGACCAAAGTGATCCAGGTGACTTGGGCTTCCTTGGTGGGCCATAAGAAATACTGTGACACAGAGCTCTTTACTCTTCACAGCGTGTCATGCTGGACTGATTGGCTGTCTCCACAGGCTATCTAACATGCGGATTTTATTCTGATTTATTACTGGTAGTGGTTTAGCAGTAAACCCAAAAGTGCACAGAGCATGAGAGAAATGGATTCACTTTAAATTGCTGATACTGTAGGAAAATTCCACTTACTCCAATTCATCTTCACTTTATGTCCACTCCACCCACTACAGATGTTCTAGTGAAAGTCAAACAAATAGCAGGTAAGGCTGTGACCCAGTACCCTCTTCCAGACCCCTCCGTGCCAGGTGAAAGTCTTACTTGCCCCCAGGTACTCAGCAACTCCCCTGTTGGAGGTCACAGCATAATGAGATACACCAAGAGAGCTGTCTTAATTAGTGCTTATCAGCCTGTCATTCCAAATGTGCCACGCTAAATTATTTTCCAAGTGATTTAGCAAATCCGACTCATTTTGACAGACATAGGTTAGACAGCACTTGCAAAAGCCCACCGCAGGCAGAGATGAGGCAGTAGCTCCCAACAGCCAAACACAAGGGTAGGTTACAGTTGACTGCTGTCTCCCACCAAGACTGCTGCTGTTGGTAAGGTAAAGAGCTGCCAAAAGCATAAGCACACTTTTGAGGCATCAGTCATGCCTTCTTTTGTGTTTGCATTGCAACTGTTGTAGTCTGTACACTACTGGAAGCAAACGAATAATTGTAGCAAGGCAAATCTGGGCCAAACTACTTTCTAATTACACTAGAGCAATAGTGTTGGCCTCAGGGTAGGTGGGCCAGTGTAAAGCTGCAGAAAAACTACCCTATGCACCCAGTTTTTCCTACCATTACTTACAACTATATATTTAAATGCTACCGATTTCCATTCAATGGAATGTGTTAAATATGCATGTGTTAAATATGAAAATGCCATTACCCTAATTTCACAGAAAGGAAAGAGTTTTCAGACTTAAATACTCTTGAAAGTAGAGACCACAGAGGTTAAAACTCACTTTTTTAGAGAAGCTGAAATTTCAACATAAGTATCAGTTACCAAATTTTCAGAAAAGTTCATCTATGGAGGGGCTAAAATTTAAAAAATCTGGTCATGAATGACATACCTAATGTAACACAAGTAGCAGGAGACAAAATGGGAAAAGTGTTGGATAACAATTTCTTAAAACTCACGTGAGCTAAAGCATATTCTAAATATATTGCAGGTACCCACAAAGTCAGAGAATGGTTTTGAAACAACGGAGTGCTTATACTAAGCTCATACTAAGAAAGACTTGGATATTCCTAACAAAGAACACAGGTGGTTAAGCCACAGATTTTCAGTCTGTGGATTTCTCTAGGATGGTGCACAAGCGGTAAGGAAGCCTGCTCTACGTTGACCTAAATTCCCAATGACTGGGGGTTTGCATCTGCAACAGAAACGATCTAGGAGACTGCACACCAAAAAAAAAAAAAAAGGCCAGGAAACCAGTGAGCTAAACTTCAGCCTTCTGCTATACAAAATTTGGAAAACAGTGAGTCTCATTGAACTTTAATATGCAGCATGCACAAATCTCAAAACTGTGTTGCTCAAAGTGTGCAGAAATGAGTGGTCCCTGCAGCAAGGATCCCGCTGGTTTTCTTAAATGCATTAAAAACAAATACAATCCAAAAATTGATGATAGTTTGCCTATAGAAAGGGTCTTCACTTGTTCAAAAGTGAGGGCAGAAGCATTACACATTTATTTGAAGACTAAAAAGCTTCTCAAGAAGCAGCATAGACACTAAGGTCTGAAAAGCAAATGGTCACAATTGGGTAACTAATTTATCACGTCTAAGTTTTATCACGCCTGATCTGTACTCTGTCTGCTAGAACTGTTATAGCTCTATAATTAAAAATAATAATGTTTTGTTCCAACATTCTTTTAAACAAAGCTGCCTTAATAAAGTCAGTTTGTAAATTAGGTGTGGACTACAACGCCCACCCAGAAAGACAGAACCCTTTTATCCAAGCTCCAGTCTACCCTCCACCCCCACATCCACCGATCCCCTGCCTATAGCATTTTGCCTATAAAATGCCTTCTGGAAGCTGTATGTGTTGGGAGGAGAAGAGGAATCAGTTCCTCTGCAAACATCTTGGCACAAAATAAACTATGCAAACTTTCCTGAAATGTAAGAGTATCTGTTCTACCAGAAGTAAAACCAGCCTGCATTTTGAAGTGAGCAAACCACTGGCCTGCCTTGGGTAAATGATTATTTGCAGAGGTGATCCGAAAAGTCAGGTCAGTCACTTCCCTGCATACCAGCGCTGTAGCTGCCAGTGGCACTGCCTAAGCAAACTGGAAACAGGACACCGTGTTATTTTTCCCCTCCTTCATTAACATTCAGCTGTGAATCCCCTGGGAACTGCCCGCAGCGCATAGGTGTTCCAGAACAGTGCTCACTGGTTCTTATTTGTGTATGTAAGCACTAAAGCAGGTGCTTATCAGGGATCCAGTGCAAGAATATCACTGCAATAATCTCCACTAGTTAGTAAGCATTTAGTGACTCTTATATGAATTTTTATTTACATTTTGCATCTTGAAAGAGGAGAGTCGTGTTCAGATACTGACTCAACACTTGACCTCTGCTAGAGATTTCACCATTGTTTTGGAAACAGATTCACATGGATTCATAGGATGTTAATTGCATTTCTGGACTTGTTTTTAACAGAGAAGAGCCCATCTCTGGAGCAACTGCAGGGTAATACTCCAATAACCTCTTCTAGACACCTGATGTGTGTCCTAAAGGATGGTTTTAGGCCCAGGCTTACAAAATTGGGTGCTTTCACATCAAGCAACGATCTTTAGGTGTTTGCATACAGCTGGTAAGATCATACTGAGTGCTGGGCACGTTCTGATCCCATTCCTGTTTTGCTGGGCTGTGGCAGCACATGTCACAGTCTTTGTTGCCTGCCTTGTCCACCAATTGTTGCAGCCAAGTTTTATCTGTCTGTCCTAATGTTTAGGGTCCAGACCAAACATCCCATGCAATCTATGTGGGCTAAAGAAACACTCCATAAACGTAAAGCCAAGAATTAAAGTCTTAGCAAATGGAAGAGTTATTATGAGTCCAGTTACAATCATGCTAACACATATAGTCCAAATTAGCCAATTATTGCAGCTCATTCAATAACAATGTAATTAAAACTACTATACACAAACTTAATATTATCTATGCCTTTCTCTGGTATCACTGGGCTCAAAAGTCAGTAACACTGGTCTTTAGAAAAAGCAAAGGTTGGTTATAGTAAGCTGTCAGCATCCCAAGTTCTTTGCTGTGATTACAGTGCTAATACTTATGATTTCTTCTTCCTCTCTGCCAGGACGAGAATGATATTCTGCATTTCTTCCTCCTCACTTTAGGTCTGCTTGGGGGCATTTTTATATGTTTGCTAACAGTCTGTTAACTTGTTCTTTCTTCACTGGCTCACAGTTCCATGTTATATCTCAGTTTACTACGTTACAGGTTTTACCTATGTTGCAGACTTGTTCTATTTGTTAACCCACAAAATCAATTGACTCAACTTCTAAGGCTTCATTTTCTTTAGTGACCTGTGCGTGACAGTTTGTGGTTTGTATCTACAGTCCTGAGGCCTCTGTTGTTGCCCTGTAATTGAATTTTCAAGGCCTCCACTGTTATCTTGTACTTGTATTTTGGGAGGCCCAAAACTCCAGGTTTTTTCCCCCACAGCCTTCAAGCTGTAGTTTCTGGATAATTTAACTAATGTTTTATTGACACAGCCAACATCTACTTGTTTTGGCAATATCACTGGTACATTATTAAAATTACTTTATAACTGGGCAGAACACTTCTCATTTCTTAGTTTATTCAAGCAGGACCAAAAAGCACCACACAAAGCTGGCAGGAAAATGCCCTATTAGAGGATGCTAAATTGATTTTTTTTTTACACATTCCACAAGTGCCATATAGGAGAATAGGCCATGCATGAATTTGCCTAGATACAGATTGGACAACGAAAGAACATGTTTTCTATATCTATAATGATATACCAATCCTTCCATTTCTATATCTATATAACTATAGATGACAGTAAACTTCAAGTGAAGGTAACTATGAGGGAGTGTTTCTGGATGTCATTCATAGCAAAACTAGCAAAATGGAACAAAAATATAGAGGCTCATAGGCCACCACGAGAAAACATTATCTTTGTGTGTTTTGCATGAATTTCAACAGTCCAATATCAGAATGCCTTTGTCATTCCTGTCAGAGACACTCCTGGGTCAACTTGCTTAACTAACCCTTGCTTCATTGCTGAACAACTGCTACGCTAGTCTTTCTCTATTACCCTCTCGAGAGGGGCAGGGAAAGAAGAAGATCTAGAACTGTGAGTTTCCATTCATTTCTTTTCAGTTACCTAGAAAGAAGCTCTTGGTAACTTGACATATGGGAAGTATGTTAAGCTTAAAGTCCTGCGAACTTTGGATAGTTTTGAAAAAAACTACAGTTAAGTGGGAACAGCTGTTTTGCGTGGAACTAAGAGATCAGCTGTTTTAACAAGAGAAATTCATCTTCCTGTTTAATAGAGGTGGCAAGCAGAACCAAGAATCTTTGCCTTAAACTTTTTAGATTGCATTTTTCATCACTTTATTTCTGTAGTTTCTGTGACCCATTAATAAACACTGGAGCCTTTTTAGGCAACTGAACCAGAGTTCCACTGGAAAGTTGGCAACTTGGATGGGAAATACCAAGGGCAGATGCTGGCACTGAAGCTGAATTTGCCTATTTTACTTGATACGCTGGGCATTGTTTAAATGGGAACTGTTTTATCAGTCACTATATTATGCAGGCAAAATTCAGGAAAGGAATCTGCTTTTGCAAGGGAAAAGTTCTTGCAAATTGATCAGTGATTTAAGAATATAGCCAAAGTTCAGAAGGAGGAATTTCCTGCACCTATGAAAAAAATCTGGCTACAGGCAAAGAATCTAGCCTTGATCCCGACTAAGTCAGTAGCAAAACTCCTGCCAACTTTGATGACAGTAAGACTATAACCATTAGGGGTTAAGCAGCAGTATATATATAGATTTAATACATGAGGAACATCCAATCTGGAATAACTATCATCCCTCTAATAAGGGGTTCAAATTGCAGCAATCCTAACTCAACCTCTCATCTGTCAAAAACAGATAAATAGAGAATTACGGATTTCATTGCATCTGGCTGTTTCTAATGAAACCAAACACTCAGCTTGGGCACAGGCGATCCCACAAAGGATGGTATGTTTTGTAAGAAGTTGGGAGACTGTCCAAGGGTTGTCAGCCAAAATCTCCCTTCCCTACTATTGTTATATAATGTGCTGTTACCATCTGACTGCTCCTACTACTCACACAGTTTCTAAATGTGCTCAGTCCTTACTCAGGCAAAGTCCCTTGAAGGCTGCATGAAGCTTTGCCTCCATAATGACATATTTGCGGGCTTCTGTTAACAGAAGAGACACCATGTCAGTGTATAACTGGAGATACGGTATGATATCAATAGTGAACTGCAGCAATACACGCCCATCAAACAGAGTCTCACTCTTGAAAAAATGTCAATGGCACTTAATGCAAAATGGCTAGGACTACATACAATTGTTTGTATTTATTTATAAAGACCAGAAAGCAAAGGGCAAAAACTTGTGAAAAGTCTAAGTTATTGACTGGTTTCATGTCTCTAAAGTCTTAAGTGAGTTAAAATAATGAAGAAAGCTCAAAGATAGATTATTTCACTGAGTGTTGGCTTGAAAAGACAGTAAGCATTACACTTCTGATGGAATAGGTGACTTTACCACTACAAACTCCAAGTGATCAATATGTCAGTATCTCCACAGAAGGATGGAGTTCATCCATTCAATCTACCAGAGGCTTGGAGGACAGAATTTACAGCAAGGAAGGCAATCATTACTCTTCTAAGTACCAGCTTATCTGTCTTTGGGATAGTTCCAATACAAAGACTTGAGTGCTTAAAATGGGATGTAGCCTTATGAAGGGACTTCAAACTAAAGCTGCAGTTCAAATACCTTTGCTCAGCTGCTGTCCAACCGTAATTTCCAAAGATGCTTCCTTGCTTAGCTGTAAAGCTTTCCTGCAAGTGCACATTTTTGAATACCTAGGTAGCAACCGAGTCTTTAGCGAAACAAAAAATGCAGTGCTTAGTTCGCACCTGTGCTTTGTTGGGATCCAAAACTTTGATGTTCTTCTGCCCAATTTTTTTAGAGTATTGATTTTGTATCTTACAGTAAGAAGTATAGTTCCCAGTGCTGGGATGAGCACCCCTCTTAGTATACTCACAGTCAAATTCAGACACACATGCCTTTCTGACCCCATGAATCTCAAATGCTTTTCTCTACTACTTCCAAAGAGTGGAATATGAGTGGTGGGTGGCCCCCACCAATGTAGCCATTAGGCTGATGGTTAGGGTAGTTTTTCCCTGTAACACAGGAGCCACCATCACTGCATACCTAGACCAAGGAGGGAACCAAATCCAAGTCTCTCATTCTCCAATTGTTAAGCTAGTATACAAAAGAAACTGCCAGCAATTCTGCTTCAAACAAAACCCTTCATTTCTCTACAAGAAAGGATGTCAGCACCTCTCTTCACAGCTGAGGTTCCCAAGAGGCTAGAAGTGCCACTGCTGTTCTAAGGTAGCCTTCCCCGAGGTCAGAAACAGTCCAGATATTAGACTCACCCTATTCTGAATGTTTTCTATCGGCTAGCTTCAGGCAGCTGTGGGCTGGCCACGCTGGATTTAGACTGCGCTCTGTTCAGCCTGCTGCTTCTTCTGGATCCCATTAGGAGGTGCTTAACTTCCCATGGAGCCTAACATGGGTTCTGGATTCCTCTCCTGTGCGTAATATATGACAGATAATCAGAAACAGATCCTGGCCCAAAGCTCTAGCCAGCCAAAAATGGAGAAAAACGGATTGGCTGACATTACACCAGGATTACACTCTCACAGGCTTGCTGGTGCCCATGGGATGATATAGATGTAAATTAATTTGGCCCCAGTATTATCACTTGTATTTGAAACATTCAGTTGTTTACAACAAAAATAAAGTTGTAGCGGATATTATGAAACATACAGGCCTTTCAGATACTTCACATTGCCACAGCAATTCCAATGTTTCTGCTTAGATGTTTTGGTGAAGCTGGAATTACGGCGCCATGACAGTCAGCTCTTAGAGTAAAACAACATTTCCCCAAAAATCAACTTCTTGAAATGTCTGAAGCACTCCATTCAAATAATGGGAAAAAAAACCCCAAACAAATACCTTGCTAAGTAGAAGGAACCAGATCCTCAGCTAATATAAACTCTTTAAATATAACAGTTTTAAGCAACTTACAGATACTGAGGATCTTTGCTCCAGAATAAATAGAACTGAAAATAACCATTACACTTTTTCTACTCCCTCCTTCTTCACAATTCATTTTGTTTTGATCTTTCCTAAGGACTTATACAAAAGCAATTGTCTCCTTGGGTAAGTGTGCAATAGTCACAGGAATCCAGGGGTTTTCTCAGCAAGGGAGGAAAAAGTAACTTTGGAGCTACCTACAGCTGTAAGTAATCTCCTTCTATGGAGAATGGCGGGTAAAAAAGTCTGACCTTGCAGCTATGTACTTCTGAGCTGGGTAATAAAATGATAAAGTTATTTTCTAAGATAGATGAGGAAATGCACTAGAAAATTATTTGTATCAAACAAAAGAAAGAACACATTTAAACCACTGTGGCTGAGCAGATTTAGATACTGTTACGGTTTGAGAAACCCACAACAATTTATTGTCCTTTAGACAATTATTCTATCACCTGATGACCTCTCCCCACCCAGGAAGGGGAATCAGGAAAAAACAAGAAAACCCAAGGGTTGAAATATAAACAGATTTAATAGAATAAGACTAGATACTTAACACTACTAACACCAAAGAAACAATACTGATCCCGATACCAATATAAAATATACAAGGATTATACTCAGCCAATTCTATCAGCAGGAAGCTGTGCACTCGCAGCAGTGGACAGCAAATGTCGGACCCTGCGAGCGCTATGGCTTCAGGGGGAAGGGAAGGCCTCAGGGGTCTGGCACCAGGGCAAGAAGTTCTCTGGATCACCGCCATCAAGGAAGAGAGAGAACTCCTCAGCAAACTTTCTAATTTGTATGAAATGTGATGTTCATGGTATGAAATAATCCTGTTGGCCAGCTTGGGTCAAGTGCCCAGGTCTCGCTCCTCCTCATCCCTGCATCTGGCGAGCTCGAAAACAGTGAGACCTTGAAACCCACACACCATATCTGGCTATAAAGTAAATATTTTCACAAATTCAAACACTAGAGTCTTCTAAAAATGCAGTTTTCCCAAACATTAGAAGAGAAATTAGTCCTGTGTCACTCAAACCAGAGCAGGTACCTATCTAATTTTACCTTCTGTGTGCCCCATTAAGTTACTGTGGTAAAGACTATTCTGCAAAAGCCCTGTTCTGCTCAGAAATTAGCGCCTGGACATACAAGCCACCACGATGCAAAGAACGCAGCCAAGCTCTCATTGACTTGACAGTAAGAAGAGGACAATATACCATGGTCTGTCCTTCTGCCTCCACTTGCAGCCCCACACTTCTGTTGAGACTATGAGCTTAGTTGCTGAATTCGTGCCAAGTATTCTGTCAAGGCTGAAGTCATTGAATCTAAGGTCATCTAAGCCAGGTCCCTATCTGCTCCAAACTGGCAGAACTCTTCTTGCTTCAGCCAAGCTAGGGCAGTCAAGGGTGTATGAAAGCAAGACTGGTAGGGGTTCTGGAGAACGCCTGTCTCTTTTGCTATTGCACACATCCCTCCCATAGAATACCATTCATAAACTGGAAACTCTCCATCTTAGGATTCATGAGGTTTTCTGTCACTGCCCTAACACGCTGGAAAGCTGTTCCAGAGTCTGACTCCTCTGTTTGTTTGAAAACGTGAAGTGAAAAGGCACTTGAAAATAGCAAAATAACACTGGAGTGAAAGGGGGGCTAAAAAAGTCCATTATATCACTTGAGTTTGCTGCCAAAATAAAGTCTCTATTTAGTAGGCATCAGCCCAGCTGGTACGTAACTTTTAGGAACTATTGCCATTTCTCTAAATAGAGTGAAAAAAATGATACTGTGTCTCACTTAAGTTCTCTCAGACATTTTAGATGTAATTGCCGCAGCTCAAAATATTTCTTCTTCCTCACTTGTTGCTTGAAAATACATGACCGTGTAAGGGACCGATTGCAATTTGACGTATTACCACATGCTAGTAGTGTCACAGCAGCAAATCTCTTAGCCTCCAGCAAACATCAAGTCGTCTGCTTAACCTGCTCTGTAGTGGATTACCTTAAATCACATTACCTTCCATTTGCCTCATACTAAGTGTACACAGCCAGATAGTTAACTCAGATTAGCAAATAAACTGATTTTGCTGCTAAGCCTTTAGACAAGAGGACTTCAGTGAGTTTTGCACCTCAGGTCAACTGCTGTGATCTGCTATTTCATGAGATGGCAGCAACTCAGCCTCTTCTTCCCAGATTAGGCCCAGAGAAAGGCTACTAATAAAACTCCCAAAAGGCCCACCACTAAGCAAAACAGGCGAGCAAACTACAGACCTATGGGATGAATGGAAAAGGTTTTCTCACAACTTACATGCCATCTCATGACATCACAGCTAGATGGACATGTTGGAATTAATTAGTTTACGAAGAGCAGAAATTGGGTTTTTTTGAAAGGTATATCTGCAAGATTATGTTGCTTTGCTGCTGAGTGTTGTTTTGTGGTAGAATGTTTGCTGCATTCTTCCCAGTGCCAGCAAACCTGCAAAATTTGGTGTGTGAAATAAAAATCTTTGTCAATATTATATATTAGTGGCAGGACATGCAAAAGCTAGATTGTTTTGTTTAAACCTTAAAATAAGCACTGAATCCTTGCAAAAGACTATGACAGAATTAACTAGACAAAACCAGTTTCTCAGGATCTTAAGTCACAATGGCAGCCACTTAGCTGAATGCAAGTGAGAAACAAGACACGTGATCTTTCGTCCCAAATAAGTTATGTTTTACCAAGTAGAACCTAAAATATTAAAGTAGTGCTTGTTTAATAATATTACATTGTTAAATAAACCCTAAGATTGATATTTCCCTTGTAAAATATAAGTTTTTTAATGACTTTTCATCTTATTGTACTTTAGAACCACAAGGTGCTGTAATAGTAATGACCAGTAAACAGCATCCTTTGCCTTTGACGCGCACTTTTGAAGCACTAAGATGATCAGCTAAAATCACCTTCATTTCCTGGACATCTAAGATACTTCTTGCCTTTCACTCAGCTCTGAAGCAATCCTAGAAATGTCAAGTGCCCTTGAACTTCAGTGTGATGCTAAGGTAGCAATTTAAGCTTTGCCTTTCCAGCCCCAACCTACCTCCATTCCTCATCCTCCAACAGAAAGATGACAGCTGGGGCAGGAAACTGCAAAACCTGGGGGCAGGTTTGGCTTTTCTGGGGGTGCTCATATGCTGATGAGGGAGTTGACCTTTGCTGATCAGGCAGCTCTGGCTGCAGCAGCATGGCCCTAGCCAGGCCTTCCTGGGCCTCTGGCTAGAGCCTGCCCCATAACCAACGTGTACCTCCTGTGGGCACCAACCCACCCATTAAAAAAAGAAAAAAAACCAAACCCCACAAAACCAACCTGTGCCTTCTGGATGCTGCAAGAGATGGCCCTCACCTTCTCCTCCCTCCATCCACATGCATTTCAGCCTGGCAAGCTGTGGCCTATGACCACCATGGCGGGGGCCCTCCTTGCACACCTAGCCGCTCTCCCCCATTCCCGGACACCCCTCAGCTATATCCCCAACTGTCTCCGAGGCCTCGGTGAGGGGGGCAACCCCCTCAGTCTGCCTCTCTGCCCCGGGACGCCTGCTGCCCAGCAGCCTGCCTCTTGACCCGCCCACTGCCGTATGGGTCCAGTCTTGTTCAACATTCATCAACAACCTGGATGAGGGGACAGAGTGTACCTTTAGCAAGTTTGCTGATGACACAAAACTGGGAGGAGTGGCTGACACACCAGAAGGCTGTGCTGCCATTCAGCGACACCTGGGCAGGCTAGGGAGTTGGGTGGAGAGGAACATAATGAAATTCAACAAGGGCAAGTGTAGGGTCCTGCACCTGGGGAGGAATAACCCCATGCACCAGTACAGGTTAGGGGCTGACCTGCTGGAAAGCAGCTCTGCAGAGAAGGACCTGGGAGTCCTGGTGGACAAGAAGTTGACCATGAGCCAGCAATGTGCCCTTGTGGCCAAGAAGGCCAATGGCATCCTGGGGTGCATTAAAACGGGTGTGGCCAGCAGGTTGAGGCATGTCATCCTCCCCCTCTACTCTGCCCTGGTGGTGCCACAGCTGGAGTACTGTGTCCAGTTCTGGGCTCCCCAGTTCAAGAAAGACAAGGAACTACTGGAGAGAGTCCAACAAAGGGCTGCAAAGATGGTCAAGGGACTGGAGCACCTCTCTTGTGAGGAAAGGCTGAGAAACCTGGGTCTGTTTAGCCTGAGAGGGGATCTCATCAATGCCTACAAATATCTCAAGGGCGGGTGTCAAGAGGATGGGGCTGGACTCTTCAGCGGTGCCCAGTGACAGGACAAGGGGCAATGGGCACAAACTGGAACCTAGGAAATTCCATCTCAACATGAGGAAAAACTTATTTACTTTGAGGGTGACAGAGCACTGGAACAGGCTGCCCAGAGAGGTTGTGGAATCTCCTTTTCTGGAGATAATCAGAACTGGCCTGGACACGTTCCTGTCCAACCTGCCCTAGGTGAACCTGCTTTGGCAGGGAGCTTGGACTAGATCATCTCCAGAGATCCCTTCCAACCCCTACCACTCTGTGATTCTGTGATATTTCCCTGGACCCATCCATACTCCCACCACCGCCTCCCCTCAGCCCCCATATGTAAACGATGGTGGCACTGAGGTGTTTTTTTCCAAAATATCGGTGTTCTCAGAGTGCAGCAACCTCACAGATCAGTTTTAAATCCCTGGGAAAGGTGACAGGCAGCCCGCTGAGGCCGCCTTGCTGCCTCACCGCAGCGGGGCCGCCAAAGGCGGCGGCGGGCTGCGGGAGAGCTGAGCGTGGCTGCTGCTCCCGCCCGCCC
>VYXH01011498.1:250775-273765 GCA_013397275.1 Burhinus bistriatus | reverse complement strand
AGAGGAGGAGGGGGAAGAAGGAGAAGCGGCGAGGGGCAGCCAGGCGCGGCCCAAGAGCCATGCGGAGCCCGCGGCGAGCGGTGGCAGAACGCAGGACCGGCATGAGAGGAAACGGAAGAGGCAGGAGGCGCAGCAGCTCCAGAAGCTCCAGCACCTGGAGTCCTTGTAAGGAGCGGAGGAGGGGAGGCTGCCCGCCGGGCCGCCCCCGCGCTCTGCTCTGAGCCCACCCCCGCCGGCCTTTGGGGCTGGTTTCCAGGGCAGGGTTGGGGTTGTTTTTTTTTTTATTTTGTCCCTGGCCCCGTGGACGGCCGGGCCCGGCGTTGCCTTGCCGCAGCAGCTTGCTCCGGCTCCGCCGCGTTTTAGAAAGGCGTCGCATTTTAATGGCTAAGCGGGTCGTGCGGCCGCTGTGTCGCTGGCAGCGGGGCCGGGCGGCGTCGCCGGCGGTGTCTGCCCGGTGGCCCGAAAGGCGCCGCTGGGTTACAGCAGGGCCGCGCTCCCCGCGGGGCTCCGGGGGAAAGCTGCGCGCTCACCTTACAGCGACTTGTTGGGGAAGAAAATGGGTCTCTTCCAGGTTCCTAGACGTCTAGGAGTTCCAGCATAGTTGCTCGGCCGGTTTCCACTAGAGAGGATTAACAAAGAAAAAAAAAAAAAGAAATTAAAATAAAAAAGTTTGAGAGCGGCCTGATGGCTCCATCAGTAGCCCGCGGTGCTGTGAAAGGTTTATGCTGTTTCACTGGAAGGGGTTTAATGGAATAAAAAGATCAGAAGGTTCACAAGAAGGTGATTTTTTTCCCTTTCCAACTGTTTAGTGTTCCAGTGGTTTAGTGGCAGACCTGGTAGAGTAGGGTCAGTGGTTGGACTAGATGATCTTAAAGGTCTTTTCCAACCTAAACGATTCTATGGTTTGTTACAAAATGCACTAAACAGCACTCATAAAGTTATTGTTATAAAGACCATTACATAGTGTCTTGCCATTTTAACTCCTAAGCGCATGCGCTTTCTCAGTTGCTGTGCTGTATGTAGCACCTGCTCGCTATTTGGATTTTAATAAATTTTACATCTACTATTGACTCCAGAGTCAAATGCTGCGTGAAAGATGGTACTTTGGTCATTAACATTCTGTCTTTAGGTGTAATACACAGAGAGCAGAATCTGAAATTATTATATACCAAGTTTGGCTGGCAAAGCTAGATGTAAGGAATGGTCTGACTTGGCATTTTCAGCTGTGCTGGAGTAAAGAAATTTGGATCAGTGAAGTCTTGGGGAGGCGCTACAGAAAAAGAGGAGAGAATTGTGCATTTATGGTAGCTGAAGCTGAATTGGATGTACCACACATCCCTGTAAAGCAGTGCGATGAAAGTAGTTGTTCCCCCACAAGAACACGAATCTGAACGATGGTTGCAAGAGGCGTGTGTGGTGATATGACAAGCACTGTCTCTTGGTCTGCTTGCATCCAGGTATCTGTGTTCTGCTATAGTTCTTGGTGATTGTTGGTAGAGTCAAATTTAAGGGAAAATGTGAGGTGAAGGTTTTAACTCTATACCATTGAAATACTCATTTTCTCAATTTATTTGTCTGTGCTAAGCTGCAGAGTAACAATATTTCTATTGCTTTTCAGCTATGAGAAACCTCCCCCAGGGCTAATTAAGGTTGGTAAATATATTGCAGTAAATATTTAGCATTATGAAGGATTTTCACACAACCTGTCTTTTAGCCATTTATCTTAAATGTCTACATTACCTATATAAATTACAGAGAGAACTTTTCCGGGGAAAATTCAGAGCTCTGAATCAGATAGGATGATACCAGTTCTTTCATCGCGGCTTAGCACGCAAACTTAATGCAGTATTTAATAGTGCAGATAGAGGGGAGTCATTTATGGTGAAGCAGATTTTCAGTTTGCATGACATCTTTTCAGGATTCTTCTCCATTGCTTATGCTCAAGTGTTTGTGTAAAAGTACTTTCCTCTCAATATGATCATTGCTTTTCCCAAATTTATATACCTAAGCCATCACTTAGTGCTTTTAACCTAAAAAATACTGCTCTGTATTGTAAAAGCTGTTTTTAATTGTTATGTCTTGTTAACAGGATAAAGAAAAAAGCGTCTGCTTGTCTGTTAAATTTTCATTTGTATTATTTATTTAAATAAATTACTAAAATAAATGGGAAGGAATGGAATTAATATGGCAATAAAGTTCAGACTGGAAAATTCAAGGGGTAGGGAAAAAGAAAATTACTTAATGCTCTTAAAAGGGTCAGGCATTTTGTATCCTTTATGTGTTACATGAAAAAGAAATGTTGCAAGGGAAATAGGCTCCATATTAAGTGAAGGCCTGCACACTTGGAGGATTAATTTTTACAAAGTTAAAAAAAAAAAGTGATTTTATTGTCCTTATCTTTTTCCCTAGGAGAATGAAACAAAACCAGAAGACTGTATACCTGATGTACCAGGCAATGAAAGTGCACGAGAATTCCTGGCACATGCCCCGACAAAAGGGCTTTGGATGCCTTTGGGAAAAGAAGTCAAAGTCATGCAGTGTAAGGCTGAAAATATTCCAGATGTCATTGGACCTTCATATAGCCATCCGTTTACTCTGGGGGAGGGCAGAATGTCTGGTGGACAGATGACAAGGTCCAGGTAGATTTGCATCGTATTGATATAAAAGCAATCAGTATCTTGAAGGCTGTAATGAAATGCATAAAATTCATTTTATGGATGTTATGTTTATCAACATAATATGTGTATCTATTTATTTGTTTCAACAAAATGAAAATATTTTCTATAAGTATGTTTTTTTTCCTCCTGAACTGGCTCAGAGATGCAATTCACTGCTGCTTCTTTTTTTTAAAGGTTGGAGGTGTAAACGTTATGGACACAGAACAGGAGATAAAGAATGCCCATTCTTTATTAAAGGCAATCAGAAATTGGAACAATTTAGAGTAGTGAGTACAAATACTGTGGTATTATTTAATGTTGATGATGCATAATCTTGCAAGTGAAGAGAAGCCTGTTATTAAGGATTTTTCCTCTGTCTCTAGTATAGAGATGCCGAAAATCTCCTAATAAAGAAAAGCTACAGATGTGGTTGGATGTTTGACTACTTTGCAGAAAATCTACTCTTCAAGAGGAAAATTAGTAATTTTTACATTTAAATTGGAAATCTTCAGGAACCTGTTTCAACCATTATATTCAGTTTTTGTGGTTAAAATGTCAACATAACAAAAAATGTTTAGTCAAGCTTGAGCTGCCCACATTACAGCTGCTTCAAGCCTTCCACTGTCACTGTGAACAACCACATCATGAAGCCCGTTGTCTAGGTCTGTAATCCAGTCATTGTCTACAAGTCTGATCTCTTGCTACATGAGGCTACATCTCCATTCTGCAGATTCTTTCTGCATGACCTCTTTAACTTTTCCTGTTGCTCTGCATTGTTAAATTATATTTCAAGCTCTCATCCCTCTGTTTCTTAGGTCATCATTTCTATCCTTGAAAAATGCAATCTGGACTTATTCTGTCCAATCAGAATGCTAGTGCAAAGAGTATTTTTAGCCCACTCCCATGACCAGATTGCCTCTGTTCTTCATTTTTCCTCAGGCTTCAAACTCTTGTTGTATGTCCAAGGCCCTTCATGGTGCATTTCCAACATCTTTCATTTACTACTGACATTTTAATTCCTACCTCTGGTCAGCATCTGGTATCTCCTCTCTGTTGAACTTGTTTGCTTGAATCTTCCAACAGAAATGATCACCCCATCTTTTTGCTGCATTCTTGCACAGCATGAACTCACCTTAAGTATCTGCAGAGTTTGTTTGCTATCTTCACAACAATCTTTTGCTGCGATGCCTGTTTAAATTAAAAATAACTGATTTAAGAACCAGTAATGGTAGCGCGTAGCATGTTAGGACAACTCCAACTTCATTATCCGTTTGTCTTAAATTCCTTGCTCCTGTATTCCTGTTTCTTTGTATCCAAGTTTTTAAAATATGCTATAAGGGCATAGCTCATTATTCTGAACGTCAATATTCCTTCTATGTCTAGCTATTCCTGCAGTATATGTTTGGGGTTCTCTTAGTTAACTGTGATCAGAGAGGGAGAGAGGTGGAATACCTAAGGAGAGTCCCCTTCATTGGTGATGTAACTAGATAAGCTTTTCCTACAGTAAAAACAAACAGTTCAGATTAACGATGTTAAGTCTGAGAGTACACTTGTGAATTCAGAGCTTGCTAAATGTATTTCATCTTTTGATAAAAGCCTCTTGCATTGGGTTGCTTTGGTTTATATTTTTAAGAAATACAACAGTCAGTGATAAATACTTTTCTTTACCAACATTGGATTTTCTGTTTTCCACTTTAAAGGCACATGAAGATCCAATGTACGATATAATAAGGGAAAATAAACGTCATGAAAAAGAAATGAGGTAAGTGTGTTTCTGTAGTAAACTGCATTTTCAATTTGGTTTACGTTTTGATAACATGATACTAATGTATAGGTGAAATTTAGATAGAAGCTACCTTTACCAACTCAGAACATTTTTTTTTAATGGCAGTTTCTTTATTTTGGCAGGCACGAATGCATTTCTACTTTCTCAATAATCACTCAGTATTACTTCCTACCTCTTTAATTCTATTAGCTTCTATATTTTTTCCCAAACCAAAGTTTAAAGAGGAGTCATATTAATTTATGCCATAATATTCAGGTACTTGAGTTTAGTTTTGGTAGGCCTAAAAAGCAGTTTGATTTTTATTTTATTTTCTGTTTTCTTTCACTAACTTCACTGAGATGTTTTCTAAAATTTGGTACATCAAAGTGCCTTCAATAGACATGAAGGGGTGGATTTAGAAAGCTAGTTCTAGGCACCTGATGATGTTCCTCGTGTGAGGTCATTATTCCGTATGTAAAGCAGCAGAGTTCTTTAATGCTTTCTTGAACTGCATCAATGAGATAACTGAACAAACTATAGATAGCCCATAGAGTAGTACTGCTGCTGCGAGTGTGGTGCTGCTTTTTTTTTTTTTTAAAAAAAAAAAAAAGCAAATCCTTGGAGAGGATATTGAAGACAACAATAAAATAAGCAAATAGTTTGTCCCCATTTGCCAGTAATCCATGAAAGTTCAAAGGAAGAGTGCCTGTCAAAAATACCTCTGTATCTAAAGTAGAGTCTACTGTCAGCTTCACTGACATCATCTCTGTATCAGCGGGGCGATGAATTTCATAATATAATCCTAGTATGCATCTGTGTATGGATAAGCATAGGACTTCTTATGGTGGTCTGGTGATAGCTGTTGCCTCATTATTTTGCAAACATAAATATTGGCCAATATCCCGTGGGATGGAAAGTCCCTGAGAACAGATCGTCTGCTTGTTTCAAAAGACATTGCTTGTATCAGTCTGTGAACACTGTAACGGGAGTGTAATTCAGTAAAAGAGGAAGTGTTCCCTTGCCCTTTGCATGCAGCTTCCATTTCTCAAACTAGGAAGGAAACAGATTAAGGGTAGAATAAATTATTACAGGTAGAGGAGAGCTAGAAAGCATTCTTATTCACATTTTTTAAACTCAGGATACAGCAACTGAAG
Source organism: Burhinus bistriatus (assembly GCA_013397275.1). NCBI lineage: Eukaryota > Metazoa > Chordata > Aves > Charadriiformes > Burhinidae > Burhinus > Burhinus bistriatus. Next base: position 268,189 of record VYXH01011498.1, on the reverse strand, counting down.
CAGCTCCTGGAGGACTCTACCTCAGATGATGATGATGATGATGACAGTGATAAGGATGATGAAGATGGCAGCAGCTCCACTTCCTCAGAAGGTAGAGATAAACACAAGAAAAAAAAGAGAAAGAAGGAAAAGAAAAAAAAGGAAAAGAAGAAGAAGAAGAAGAGAAAGCATAAATCATCTAAATCTAATGAGAAGTCAGAATCTGACTGACAGCAGTCACCTGCTGCGTGCTGATTGACCTCTACTTGTGAACTGCAAGGGAAGATCCAAAGAATGAGGAAGAAACCACCAGAAAGGGCTTTATTAAACTCAAAACATACAGATGGATACATACAGCATCCTACACTGGCTGTCCTCTTCTGCCCCTCTGCAGTGCTGCAGCCAGAAGGAAGAGAGCTGCATTAAACAATACTCAGTCAACCATATCTTTACACTGTAAAACCTGTGCTAATGGTCATCCGTCTTGGTCAAATGGGGCCTTTGCGTTGCTGCATCTGACTATCAGCAGAAAGCAGTGACTACCAAGGTATCGACAACAAATCTGCAGAATTCAGCAGACTATCTATTGAAGTGTCTTTTCTCCATGAAGTTATTTTGTTATATACAAAGCCTCATTGTAATGGGACTGCAGTTTGCACCGTACAGAGCACTGACAGTTCACTTACAGTGCTTATAATAAGCAGGTTGTACTGTATTTTTTTTCTCTGCATACTGCCTATGTGCTGAAGTTCATTGTACTTATCCTAGTACTGGCAGCTAGGGAAATAAAGAGCACTGCTGAAGGGGGGAAAAACGTTAATCAAGGGGATTTACTTTAAGACAAAATTGCAGTGTCAGCAAGACTTGTTTTTTTGTGTAGCAAAATCTCAACATCATTGCCATTAATACGCACAGTTCTGCAATACCAAAAGTGTTCTCCAAACCACAGGAGAGGGAGCCAAGTGTAATGATGTTAGGTGTTCAACCTTACTGTAAAGAAGTAGTGTTTTTAGTTATTTAAAAGGGGGTTTTCATGTTACAAATGAAAAAGATTAATTTCTACCTATACTTCAGTATCAGTTGTTTTGATACATTTGAGGGGTTTTTTTTCCTTTTAAAAAGGCATGGGGAAATAAATTCCAACTTACTTTTTATGTTTACTAGAATTATTTTATGTAGTAGTATTTTATGAATCATCCCACAAGAATATAAATGTGTAAGGCTTTCAAAATGGTTTTCAACTATATGCATGTAAGCCACAGAACAGTAGTAAAGAACTTGTAAGCAGGAGGAAGGGAAAGTTTTCTGTACTTAAGTTTCTTGTGGACTGACCACACTTTTCTTTTAAATATTCTTGCAGACATGAGAAGAAAGGTTGAGATAGCTATAAACTGCATTAGTGCAAGCGTCTCTTTTTGGAACCTCAAGGTACAATGGTACGAAGCTGTGATTTGAGGATCTAGATGATGTATATTGGTACTCTGCAAAAGGAGAAACAAAAATAGATTTGCTTTGAAAGGACTAGGAAGGATTTACATAGAACTTAGTCTCTGTGCTTATGCTTATATTGAAAAAAAAAAAACCATGATGAAGTTCTAACATTAGTAGCGTGAACATTAACAGTGAAGTCAAGGAACTGTAGACTAAAATGCATTTAAGGTTTTTTTTCCCTCCCAAGAGCTTTGGAAAAGAGGACAGCAGAAAGTATACATTAAAATGTGTTTTCTCCCTCCTACATGTCTAAGAGTGATTTACTAAAAATAAACCCCCATTTCTTGCCAGTCATTCATGATATCTTCTGGGGGAAAACAAGGTAGTCAGGGGCTACTTATAAAAAGATTCTTTGTCTTATTCCCAGAGCCTGAATGTGCAGTTGTGTTTTATCCTCCAGTATTATTTAGCAAACTTCCCTATGATGGGATTTACTGGTGACTCCTGATAGTTCCCTGTATCAGCATCATCATCAACAAATTCAAAGCTTTTGGCTCTTTCACCAGAAAAAGATTTAACAGCTGAAATAGCATGAGGAGATTTATAATGGCCTGGTTCTCTGTACTGCCACATTTGGTGCTGAGAAAATCCTTGCTTTTCTAGCATTGGTGATTGTTGGACAAATGCCGGAAGCCACAGCTAGCATTCACCTGATGCATTCCAAGAGAATTCTCACTCAAGTTTGTCTAGAGCAGAGCTAACCTAAAGGTCTCTTCAGTTACTTTAGCTTTTGTCATTTAAGAGTCTTCTGAAGTTTAGTTCAATAAAAACAAACTCAGTTTTTCCTTATTCTATCATCCCATTTCTTGTTAATGGGTCCTTCCCATTTTACCTACCGCAGTTTACTATTTGAACAATCAAGAAAAATACTGTATAAGACTATTCTCTAACTTGTATCAATGCAATTTAAAAGTTTGAGATACCAAATAACTGTTCTGTACCAGACTAAAGGTCTGTTTAACCCAGTATCTCTTTAAACTGATGGTCAATAGTAGATGCCTACACAACAGAGCAGTGCAAACTCTAGTGGCATTAGTTCTGTTATTTCACCAGAATGCTGTCTTGGCCTCTACTGCTTGTAGTGCAGCTACTTTGAATCATAGATTATACTTTAGTATTTAGTAGCCTTGGATGTATTTTTTCTTTTATATCCAGACACTTCTTGTAAACTTTGCAATTTCCTTCAGCAAGGAACACTAGACATAAATTAATAATTACTGGAGAATCTTCATTTGCTTTCAAAATGCTCCCTACTAGTTTCATTTCATACACCCCAGTTCTTGTAATGGAAGGCATGCAAACAACTTGTCAGGCAAAAATGCCAGGAGGCCTGTGTGGATGAACAAGGAGCTCCTGGACAATCTCAAACAGAAAAAGGAAGCCTACAGAGGGTGGAAGCAAGGACAGGTAGTCTGGGAGGCATACAGAGAAATTGTCCAAGCAGGCAGGGATCAGGTTAGGAAAAGCTGAAGCCCAGATAGAGCAAAATCTGGCCAGGGGTGTCAGGGGCAACAAGAAAGCATTCTACAGGTGTATCAGTGACAAAAGGAAGACTAGGGAAGGTGTGGGCCCACTCGGGAAGGAAATGGGAGACCTGGTNGTGGATAAGGGGAGAGCAACAGATGTCATCTACCTGGACTTATGCAAAGCATTTGACGCTGTCCCGCATGACATCCTTGTCTCTAAATTGGAGAGTCATGGATTTGACTGATGGACGACTCGGTGGATAAGGAATCAGCTGGCTGGCCACACTCGCAGTCAACAGGTCGATGTCCAAGTCGCGTGCAGTGACAAGTGGTGTTCCTGAAGGGTTGGTACTGGAACTGGTACTATTTAACATCTTTGTGGATGACATGGATGTAGGGAACTGGGTGCACCCTCACCAAGTTTGCCAATGACACCAAGTTGTGTGGAGCTGTCAACACGCTGGAGGGAAGGGATACCATCAAGAGGGACCTGGACAGGCTTGAGAGGTGGGCCTGTGCCAACCTCATGAAGTTCAACAAGGCCAAGTGCAAGGTCCTGCATGTGCGTCGAGGCAATCCCATGCGCAAATACAGCCTGGGCAGAGAGTGGATTGAGAGGAGCCCTGAGGAGAGGGACTCTGGGTTGTTTGTTGATGAGAAGCTCAACATGAGCCAGCAATGTGCGCTCGCAGCCCAGAAGGCCAACCGCATCCTGGGCTGCATCAAAAGAAGCATGGCCAGCAGGTCGAGGGAGGTGATTCAGCCCCTCTACTCCGATCTCATGAGACCCCACCTGGAGTACTGTGTCCAGCTCTGGGGCCCCCAACATAAGAAGGACATGGACCTGTTGGAGCGGGTTCAAAGGAGGGCCACAAAGATGATCAAAGGCTTACAGCACCTCTGCTATGTAAAGATAGGCTGAGAGAGTTGGTGTTGTTCAGCCTGGAGAAGAGAAGACTCCAGGGAGATCTTCCAATATCTGAAAGGGGCCTACAAGAAAGCTGGAGAAGGACTCTTTACAACGGCACGTAGTGATAGGACAAGGGGTAATGGCTTCAAACTGGAAGAGGGTAGATTTAGATGAGGTGTTAAGAAGAAATTCTTCACTGTGAGGGTGGTCAGGCACTGGAACAGGTTGCCCAGGGAAGCTGTGGAGGCCCCATCCCTGGAAGCATTCAAGACCAGGTTGGATAAGGCTTTCAGCAATCTGATTTAGTAGGAGGTGTCCTTGCCCATGGCAAGGAGGTTGGAAGTAGATGATCTTTAAGGTCCCTTCCAACATAAACCATTCTATGTTTCTAACTGATTCCTGTTAATTTTCCTGATATCATTACCAGTTTTATAGATCTCTATCATATCCCATACCTAAAGATTTTAGTAGTTCTCTACTGATACTCCTAAAAGTAGAGCCAATTTCATAATTAAAGCTAACAGTTTAAATACAGTAAGATTTTGAGTAGTGCTGACTTGCAGCCAGAGCTAGAGTGCTAAGAAGCATGATTCGTTTCATTATTTAGCATTTTAAATAGTGCCAAAGCTGGCATTTAAAAGACTCTAGGTCTTTCAGAAATACATATAATAGAGATAAATACCAACACCCATTTATATTAATGAAAAATGATTCTAAGTAGAAGTAGATCCAGAAAGCAGGATAGAAAGCTATAGTCTTGAAAGACTGACGAGCCTTATTTTTTAAGTCTTAGCCATTGAACTATTTATGGTTTTATTCAAAGAACCATTTTTTTTCTAGCCATCCTTGCCTTCTTTGTAGATACATGTATTTCCATTTGAAAGTTCTGTTGGAGCCTGAGTGGTAGTAATACCATAATTGTATAGTCCCATGAACCTAAATAAGTGTGAAATGCAGCTACAACACACCCCACAGGCAATACAGCTTAATGGGTCTTCAGCTCCCAGGTCTGTTTATCGTAATACTCTGAACCATTCTTCTCAGAAAGATTACTTCAGCTAAAACACCAACATCTGTCTTATTTCTTTGGCCATGAAATTAGTTGGGGTTTATAGTCTTGTTAACTGAGCTGGCCAGCGGCAAGAGTCAGTCAGGGAAATCTGAGGACTTTTTTTTTTTTTTAAACAGCACATTTGTTTTTCCTTTGTATGCCTACAGTTAGCGTGCAATGAGTGGTTTTTGCCATTGGCTCCTGTCTTCCATTGTTTTATTTTAATAGAAGGACCTGTAATTAATCTTTTCCAACATAAGGCAGAAAACAGGACATTGTAAAAGGGAAGAATTTATGCCATGCAGATGCTACCAAATTGAAAATTAAAATACAGAATTAAAACCTGGCAAGCCAATGTAACCCACTGGCTCCACTTCAGTGATTACACCACACCCACTTTGCAACAGAGCTTAGCTACAAAAAATAATTTAGAAATTCTGAGTCACAGACAGTGAGTCCGTCCAAACAAAGCTCCCAGTATGGAAGTCTCCGAGGCCTCTAAAGTTTGTTACTAGTGTGCCAAGCAGCAAATAGATTCTTCAGCTGCCCTAGATGCTGCAAGGAAGCATATGAAAACTTCAAAGGCAATGCAATACTGCTACAGTTACAAGCTCGTAATACTGCCAGCACTGCACTTACTCATCACTGGGCAGTCTAGCTTCAGTGGTAACAAAAGTTGACACGTATGTGCATCTGTAACAAATTAAATCTCAAATATCACTGTGGCTAGTTACCTGGCTGAGTAAGAAGAACCTGGAGTTTAACTCGCAGCTTTTTAAAAATGCAGTTTGTACTTCACAACCTTTCTGAGCATTAAGTTGTAAGCCTGTTGACTTAAGATGCAGTCTACCAATCATCCATGCTGCTGAGCGAAAAAAAAGCCAAGTAGAAGATTTAGTTTGAAGGACACAGGACTAGTACTGTCAGAGTACTTGGGTAATGTTATATGTCATGAAGTATTTCTGGAGCACTAGAACATTTACACATACTACTTTAAGTATTGGTGTGGATCCATAGCATGGGTACACTCCAAGATTAAGTAATTAGTTTAAAATAGTATTTTGTTTTCAGACAAAGAGCTGTATAAACACTCCTACTACTACTCCCTCACATATTCTTGGGAGCTAGCATCACTAGGCCCTAAATTGCTTCTTATGTCTGGGTAAAAAGCACACTGACTAGTGCAAGACCTGTGAAAGGATGACTAGCATGATCTTGGGAGTACCTTTGGAATATTAGCCATTCCCAAAAATCTCACCAAAGAGTGCCATCTAACTGATGTCATGAGTATTCCTTCCTCAGACAAGCAGCAAAAGACAAACAGTTAAGTCTGTCAGCAGAATTAGCTTAGTATTCAATCCCAAAGCTACCTTCAATTTCAGGGAAAAAGTAGTCAATCCTTCCCTAAGAAGTCTGTTATAGCTGAGGATTACTCTTAAAGTCATCACTTATAGTCTTCAAGTTGAAGAGATTCTACAACCCATTCTCCCCATCAGAATAAAGTCTATCCCCCTCTAAGAGCAGCACATTCCTGTATTAGATATCCAAGAGCAGTAGTCCGCTGTTTTCCATAGTGTTAAAAAGCTCCATGCTTGAAGTAATTCCCTCCCTTATTTTATTCTTTGAGGGTCTGATGCAATAGAGGTTTTGTGCAGCACAAAAGCCAAATAAGAATTTGTATTCCTTATTTTCTTGCAGTGCTTAGGATAGAGCAAACAAAAACTTGGCATTACAATGTTAAAATGGATCTGTAACAGCTTGGGGTAAAGGCTATAATTACAGTAGCTCTTTAACAAGCAAGTGCTATTAAAAATAATAGAAAAATCAAGGATCAATTGGGTAGGGAAACCTCAATACTCCTCACTGAGGGAAAACAGTTACAGCTCAAACTATTAACAAGTAGGCACAAAACTTGAATGCAGTCACAGGAAATGCTATTTTTATCCCTGCAGGTTACTCTAGAGCACAGAGAGAATGAGAACACAAGTCCTGTCTATCCATTATTAAAGAAAAACTGGTTGTTTGGGGTATTTTGTTCGGCTTTTTTTTTTTGTTGTTTAGTTTCCCAACCGTTTTCACTCACACTCTCACTTTATTTGGGAATCATCCAAGACAGGCAGTTTCACGTTTATTCTTCTCACATGGTGATACTAGCTTCATAGACATGAAGATCACACATTTTTGAGCTATCTACCTCTTCTATTTCCATTATTCATAAAACTAGGTCTGTGCTGAGATAATTTATCACCTTAGTTCTATAAAGAGATTTTTCTGTAGTGGATTGCCAAATCATCAGTAAGGATTCAGGGAACAGCGCACACCACTTGTAAAAAAACTTCTGTTTCATCTTCAAAGTGCATGTCTCCAGCTCAGGGTCTCCATAGAGGACCCATAAAAGTCTCCACAGAAAAAGAAAGGGAGGAGGGGGAAGCATCACATCAACTCAGTGCTTCAGTTTTAGTTCTCAATCATGTATTTAAAGAGAGTAATATCTGAGGAACTGCCTTAATATTTCAAGTCAGTACTTGACTTGAGAAAGCTTTAACTATATTGCTTTACACTTTGACAAAAACAAATCCAGCTGATGGAAAAGGATCTTGTACCTATGTCCACATCACATAGACAAACTGACCATGAGATGAGATGACATTGACAGGCTTCACAATCCTGCAGAACTTAAGAACAGGGCAGCAGTAAATGGTATGCTATAATGGTATTGATGCATATACATCCCTATCAAACTTTTTTGCTTCCATGTATTGATGGAATACAAGAAGTCTCAAAGTGCAATTCTATTACATTTATTATTTAAATAGTGGATATGCTAGTTGTAAAAAGGTGACTTTAGTGTTAAATATTTAATTCGATTTTAATAGTGTCCTCAGTCTTTACAGTGCTACTTCTTACCCTTTAAGAGTGCACAACAACTTACAAAATATACAAGAAAATAATAACTGAGTTCTGGATTTATGCAAACCTGATACATTTTTTTTTTTTCCCCTCCTGCCCCAATATTTGCAGTTATCTTCTCTTATAGAGGGACTTCCTCATTCCACACCCTAAAGGAAAAAAAACCCCAGAGATTAAGGTATGCATTCTCCTTCCAAATAATATATGTCAATGTGATTCTAAAGAAAGACTAGACATCTGTGATTGCCTTTTCCTATTGCAGGAGAGGACACGAATGGTTGATATTAGAACTATGTACTCAACTTCCCAACAAGGATAAATTCTGCAGGAATAGTGTTGGACTGCAGAATATCCCAGTATGACAGATAGATAAGTGTTCCATATCAAACTTACATCATGTTTTCAGTGTGCTCTTGTAACTACATCATTGAACACATCCAAGAAACACCAACTATTTCTCGGGCAAATATAAGAAGTATTTTGGGATTATGCAAGTTTCCTGGATGCTTTTACTAAAAAGGATCAGCAATTAAAGGTTTAACAGTGATGTTGAAATAATCCAATTTCATGACTGATGCCAATTTTGACTAATAAGATGCTTCAGTCTAAGTTCCTGTTTCTGACCTTGCAAATACATGGAATTGTAATCCTCTGTTTAGTATATGAGAAAGAGACAGTCTTTAACTGAATGAACATTGAAGTTAGCTTTACTAAACTCTGATCTTTTAGCTAGCTCCTTGTATGTACTGACTCTTTTCAGTTTATAACTTTTTCAGACTCTCCCACAAATGCACAAAAGCATATTTGTTATTGCACATACTTAATGCAATTTTCCCCTCCATTGTTTTTCCTGTCTTCCTCCAAAGTAGCAAGAAGTTCCTACTCCATAAAGTTGAAGTTCTTAAGAATTATCTGTATGCATTTGTGTTGTATCAAATTACAGGCTGAGACAGACCTGTAGCTTAAAGAAAAGGTTATACTGCAGAGTGACACAGGACCCAATATTTTAAAAAGTTAAAACAGTTTGAAGGGCATCTAGACTAAAATAGTGGGGTTTGGTGCTTTTGTTGGGGACGGGGGGTATTGTGGTGAGGTTTCCCGCCTCCCCCCCTTTCCCTTAAGAAAGGGAAGGAGCCTAACCTTGTCAAAACTACAACAGTATCCATAGCAAGGTAAGTGTTCAAAGTTTAGCTTGCTTTTTATCCTCATCTTGTCTGCATACATAAGATTTGCTGTTATTTCACAGGCTATCCAATATCCTTCCAGTTCAAACCGAGAACCATTAGTCCCTGAGACAGTAATCAAAAAAATGCTTGTAACACTCATTTTTGTAGCTTGTCACTGTATACCAACCTTTGCGTACACTGCTTTTTGGCATCTCCCACACCTCTGCTTCTTCCACTTCACATCTTGTGTCCCTGCGTTTTGAAGGTGGCTTGCCTATTCTTTTCTTCTTTGGTTTAACCAAAAGTGGGCACCCTAAATAGCAAGATACAACTGTTGTTATTTCTCCAAGGCATAGCAAATTTAAGCTTGACTTTCCTCAACTGGCCTGTAGTGTTCCTCTTTCTCTGTTCCCTCTATGTGCCCATTTTAGTGGCAGATAAAGCTGACACTACATATGCCAAGGAACAGTCTTATATGTCTACAATATTAAATCACTATCTAACCATAATTCTGGATGCATTGTATTTTGGGCCATAACTTGAACAGGTGTTAATGTGGCAAAAAAGAACGCAGTGAAAGTTGGATAATTCTGCTCTAGTTCACTTTAAGTGTTCAAGACTAGTTGATAGCTGTCCAAGTGTCCCAACTCACCCACTGTCTTTAAAAAACTCAATTCTTCAGACCTAAGTTAGGCACCACAGGTATGCAGTTCAAGAAGTCACATTTAGCATATGATATTACTGCTAAAGCAACATATCTTGTTTAGCCAAACCCCCTTACTTGCAGGGCACTTTAAGATTAATTTGAAGAAGCCAGTCCTAAGATAAGCAATATTTTAAAAAGGATGTAATTCTACTAGCACTTCTGAGGCATCCATTGGCATGAACAGCATTCCAAAGAAACCAGTTCCTGCTTCCTAATACTGAATGTGATAGCTTCTTCAAACTACATAGGCTGGCAAAGGAGGAAGAGAAAGCAGAGAATAACATAAAGGCCAAGCATCCTCAGTATGCTGCACCATCTATGACTTAGAAGATACAGAAGGGACATGCTGAAAGTTAAAGGTAACAAAATTATTTTAGAACTGTTTTATTTTTTTTATGAGTTTTGTAAGGAGCTAAGAACCGTGCTGCTAAAATAAAGTGTTTTCAACTTTTCTAGAGGAGGCTAGCATAAGAAAAAATCCACAATATTTTGAAGAAGTCTGCGGATAGAAAGGATAGAAGCCTCCAATGCAGGAGGCAAATCCCAAACACCAACATGCTCAAGCAGGAAAGCAATGCAGAAAGAACCCTAAGGAATACACTCTAAAGAATAGTCTGCTGGGCTGTTGATACAGGAAACCTGATGTATATTATCACTGAACTGGAGAGAAGCAAGGAATCAGTCTGTTCTGAAGATAACTTCACACTCCATTATTTGATAGACTGATCCTGTGATATTTGAAAGTATGTGACCCTGGAGAGCAGTAATACTCAGACTACAGCAAATTCTACAGTTGTTCCAACAGCACTTACAGTAAGAAACACCCTTGAAGACCACCTAGAAAGAGCTGAACTCCAAGTAGACCTTAATTGTAAAGAAAGCCCGTCCTGCTTTGGGAGGAAAGAAAGAGATATGGAAACTATCTAACCTTTAACTTTGTTAGAATAACTTTGATTTTTTCATTTTCTCATTAACCACATCAAGATGATTTACACTCAGACATCCTTTAGCAGTAGTAGGGCAACTGTTGGTCCATGATAGTTTCTCTGAACATCGGCCTATATAGCTATCACACATGACCTCCTATATGTTCTAGTCATCAAGATTAGGAACTACCACTGCATGTACACTCAAAAGAAGCATTATCTGAGTTAATATTACAGTTTATGGCAGTAGCAACTTTGCACAAATAAGGGCTTCGCTTGGCCACATCAAAGCATTTGATGCTTTGATTTCCCATGGTATCTTTAAAAAAGGAGCAGCTATAATGCATCCTTATTCACATGTTTGGGTAGGATATAGATATACCCCAAGATGTACTGACTGACAGGCATTTCATCAATATCAGAGCAGCGAGAATTAGTTTTATTATCTTCAAATCTTATTCAAATATCATAAGCTTGCTGTTTGATATCATATCCTTTTGAATGTTCCTTAAGAACAGAAACACATTGAGGAAATAAGTTGTACCTTGTTCTTTGCTCTTGGCTGAGGGTGAGAGACTACCACGTATTTGGCTGGTAAATTTGGGTTTAGCGCCACTTCTGATCCAATACTCTTCAGGTGGTATCTCCATGTTCTCCCTTAACACCCTTCCTAATTAAAAAAAGTTGATTTAAGGTCAGTGTTTAGTTTTGCTAATGTTAATCTATTGTTTGATCCACAAGTCAGAATGCAAAGCTAGCTACTGAACCTAATTGTAAAAGTCTATTAAAATAAGAACATAGTTTCCTGGAGACCACACTTGACAAAAATTACAATCTGCTTTAAGTATACAGATTTGGTACAAAGAAAATAAAGTTTAAGAACACTAAGCCTGTTATTAGAGGTAGATCACCCTGTTTTAGATGCCTTTCACAATACAAGGCTGTACTAAAGAGCAGCCAGTTACTGAAGTACCCACATAACCAGTTATGAACCCTGACTGTTAACTCTGCTTATTCTCAGTTCAGATGAATCCAATTTCTATGAATATCTACTTTTGATTAAATAAAATGTTCTTTTCCAGATCAAATTTAATATAGTTTCACACTGATGTTATGAAAATAAAGCAAAACTTGTGTTGCTAACGGTAAGACAGCAGCAGCTACAATAAAAAAATTAATGGTTTGACGACTCTTCTGCAGAAAAGTTACACAGCGTATGGCCACCAGAGTATAATAAACTTAATCCTGTGTAATCCACCTAACATGGGTCTGTGATGGGAGAGTCAGAATGTTTGTATAAATTTAAATGCCAAGTTTCCAAGATATTATTAAACAATGGTAAATGTGGAGTTCAAATAACCTTAAGCTTTTCAAATCAACAAATTGCCACTAATGTCAGAAAGGTAAGTATATCAAATCTAACTTAAAGGAGAGTTTCTGCAAAATTCTCTGCTGGTTGTGAAGATGCAGAATCCTCGTGTAATAGGTAAAAAAATGCAGCAAATCTCTGCCTCAAAAAAAAAAAGAAGTATTTTGCAGTACTTCGGACTCTAAGCCAAACATGAAGCTACAACATTCTCCAATCTTCCCACTGGTTCAAACTACAATTTGCAACTGCAATTAGTGTTCTTTGTGTGTTTTATTAAGCAGCACTTTGTCCTCAGCAATTAGCTTACCTCCCAAGAATTTCCATAACATTCGCTGGTGTTCAAGTCCTTCTCTTCTTGTCATAGGCCTCTTTCTTCCATAATACCCACAGTCACTGTATACAACTTCATCTTGTTCTTTCTCCTTTGGCTTGTAAACTACACCAATGTTTTCACCAAGCCCACTCCTAGTTTTTATTTTCTCTTGAGCAGGCCAGCTAATTAATTGAGCCGGTATAGCATTTTTACGTGGTTTCCAAAGCACTCTCTGGCCAACTTGGTAAAAGCTTCCTCTACTAGGTGTCAGGATCCCATATGGAGTGGCTTCTTGAAAGAAATATTCAATTTCATCCATATCATCATCCTCACTCTCCTCATCCTCTCCACCTTCATCCTCCTCTTCTTCCCTCACAGAGTATTCTTCGGAGTCCTCAACTTCGGACAAACTCTTAGCTGCTTTTTTCTTGAGAGAATTGATTTTTTTCCAACTAGAAGATCTATGAAGGGCTCTCAGCTTTCTACCTTTACTGGAAGCCTCTTTAATCTTCACGGTTGAAGAGTTTTTGACATCTTGATCATTCAAGCTGTTCATCTGCTCCCTTCCTACCACTTCACCTTCATTAAGGGACCCACCACTTTTAATTTTCTCTTTCTCTAAGCCTTCCGTACTTTTCTGGAAAGTATACATGCTTTTCTGAAGCACATAGTCAGGGACAAAATAAGACACTGGGGCATTATCAATTGATGAGCCTTCCTCTCTAGAGGACATGTCATCAGAAGAAAGACTGAGCACACTTTGACGTTTCCGTTGCGTTAAACAAACATCGTAGTTGTAGTTTGTGTCCATACTAGCCAGCCAACTGTTAGAGGGAACATACTTCTCAATTGATTCGTCACACCAAATACTTTTATCTGTTTGACTTTCATTGGTTGTGCTGTGGCTTAGATTCAGCTTTTTCTGCTGAAAACTCAAGTCACTCATTACCTCCATACCAGATGGAAGTAGTCCTGCTTGTTGAATAAAGCTGGGCTCTTCTTGAGAAGTTTTTGAGCCTGTAGATTTTTTAGAGCTAGATTTCTTAGCTACTATCACATCCTGTCTTACCGCTGGTTGATCTATGCTAACAGATCTTGCCAACTCTGCAATTTGCACTGCCATGGCTTCCCCTGGAGGGGATTTTGCCTGTTGACTTGTATTTGCCTGCTTTTCTGCATCCAGCTTCGCTTCATTATTTTGGACCTCTTTTTCTTGCACAGTTTCAACACCCTGTTTTGAGGAGAGAACAGCTTTTCTCTCATCTAAGTAAGCTCCTGGCACCATTTTCTCTCCTTCATGAGGGCCATACATCCTTCCTTCACATGAGCTAACAGAAAATAAGTCACGCTGCACTATATTTTCTGGGACTGATTTACCACTTGCCACATCATACAAAGGGATAGTTTCTTTAAAGGACTTCCACAGTTGAATAGCTGGAGAGCCATTTCCGTATTCTATCCTCACTTCTTCCTTCTCAAAGGCATAGCTTCCAGTACGAAGGTTTCTATACTGTGTAGAGCTAGAAGGGCTCTTGTTATGAAACTCTCTATCTACTACAATGGAAGATCCAGATGAATCTCGTTTCTCTGAAGCACTTTCAGTCTCTGTACCTATACCAGAAGAAACACAGGCCATGTTTCCCGCATCACAACCTTTCGTTTCTGTATGGATGTCTTGATGCTTTTTTTGCTTGTTTTCAGGCTGTCTAGGATCAGTCTGTGTTTCTTTTGTCTCCATTTTTTTCCCAGAGGTACTATAGTGTCTAAATCTTGTTGCATGATAAAACACAGGGGAAGGTGGGGGAGCATTAAAATAAGGCCTTCTATTAATTCTTGCATGCATTGGATGCTGTGGAACAAAAAATCCAGGGTACTCATGGAGCGCAACAGAATAAAATGGAAAATATGGATTTCCACTTCGGAAGCCTAGACATTGGGGATAAAAAAAAGAAAGACAAAAATATTTTCTTTCTGAAACAAGTAATTCTGATTAATAATTGCTTGCATACACAAGATCTTGCTAAAAGATCAGACACATAGGTAAGTAAGACACTCCATCTGTCAATGTTTGGAAGCAAATCTGGTGCAGAAACCCAGAGACTGTTCCTTGTTATGGAACAGCTTATCTGGACAGCTACACTTTAATCAGAGCTCGATTTCATTCCTTGGAACATACACCAATTAGCTTTCTGTAATTTTTTTGCTATTTTATGGACTATGCTATAGAATTGTCTTTGAAAGAGACAGCTCCAGATAGAAGTTAACATAGGTATACCATTTACAAGATGTATTTAACAATATTGTTCCTGTGTGGATTTTTAATTTTATATTTATCCATACCTATAATGTGTGCATGCATGTATGAACTCATATATACATACATACTAATTGTTAGGCACATTCTAGAGCTCTTTATCTGTAGGATAACCATTACTTAATATTTTGCTTAGTTTCCATTCTCCAGAAATGGATGCTTCCCAGCACACAAACCACACATTTAACTAAGACTTCATAAATCAGATCTTTGACAATTAAAACATCCCATTAATTCTACCTTAAACTCCCAACAAGCTTGTTAACACAGATAGATACACATTTGTTTCCTCCACTCTAGCTGTAATTTACTAAGCAAAGCTACCACAGGCAGCTATCATTTACCTTACCTGCAGCAGGTACACAGTATGGACTGTATGCATGACTGAGGTACCATGGATTTGGAAAAGGCTGTTGTGCTGTTGGCTGTGCATAAAAAAAGGGTCTTGTGTGGTTTGTGGAATATGATCCACTTTCTGAAGTTGAAGCAGTATTCATTTTTTTTTTTAAACACTGAAAGAGATAAATGATCAGGATTAAACACTAAAAACTGTGTGGCTTAATGATTTTTATGCTCTGTCAGAATTCAGCAGACATTCCCCTCCCAGGCCAATGAAACCAGATCTTTCTAGAAGAAAACTACCATCTTCCAAACAGAAAGTAGAAAACTGACATTACTATCAAGGTCAAAGATTTTAGTTCTCCTATGCTAGGCAAGCTTTTATATGCAGCTTTCAATATTGGTACTTCAAGCCAATCTTATAACACATTTTAAAGCCACAGGACAGTCACAGGACCAGTAACTTTAATGTAGTCTTATAAGCACACATTCATATAAGTAGTATTCTGGCTAATTAAAAACTAGTCTTCAATTATTTAGCCTTGAGCAAGAGACCTCAAAAAAAAAAAAAGCAATACAAGGCTTTACACAATCAGAAGTTTGGTGCTTCATGAAGAAAATACTTCTTAATACCAACACATATGTTATATTTGAGATCACAATTATTAACTCAGGATTTTTACTTTGTAATATACTTAAGAACAATAAAAGCTAACATAAATAAACCAAATATTTCAGTGACACCATGCTTCCTATGCTTAACCTAAATAAGTAACAACAAAAAAGTAAAATCCTTATGCATAAGTTCACATTCAAAGCCATACAAAATTCACATGACAGAACTTCCTCCCAGTTACCAGTTCCTCTCAGTTAACTAATACACTAAGTTCAGTCTATTCCAACCCATGCAAGTGATACAGACCTGTCACATATAGCTTATAAACAAGAATAAAACAAATCAGAGAACTCAAAAGATATAGTAACAGAAGAAAAAGACAGCAGCTCAACTCTTTAGAAAGCTTCAATGCTTCAAAGTCACAGAAAAAAAATAAAATTCAAGACCTATTACAAACTAGCTCACAGTTCAGCCTAGAGTTTCAGAAGCTTTGAGGTACACTGGAGCCCTCTTCAGTTTCCATCTAGGATGGCCCAGCCGGCTCTTGCAAGCACCAAAATGCCTACAAACTCCCCTTGCTCTTCTAGGCCAAAGCTCACAGAATTACTTTGACCTTTAAAAGAGTGTAATGCAGGGAAGAAAAAAAGAAGAAGCCCTAACAAAAATTAAGCTACTCCTGCCCCATTAGGGCCCCTCAAAACTAAGGTCCATGCTGCTGCTGCTGCTTACAGCCCAGCAAGAAACTAACCAAGTCCTCAGCTCACCCTCTTTATGGCAAGGCAGCTGCTACTTTTCCACTCCCCCTTCCACCTGAGGCTCATTTAACAGTAACGTGGGGGCCTTTTTCCATTAATGCATGGGATAGGAAGAGTAATAAAAACCTTCAGCTGGCGTACAGAAAGCTAGCAGTCTTATCTTGCAGACATTTAAGCTGCATCCCTAAGTAAATCCAGTATTTCTCTTTTATAAATTTGAAGCTTATGTAAAAAAAAACAAAACAAAAAAAAAAAAACCAACAAAGGGAAATATTACCAATCTTCTGCTTAAAACTACTGTTAAAGACATTTTTTGTAGGGAAAAAAATATAATCAGATAACGCAAGGTAAAGTTCACATTTGTTTCTAAAGTTTACCAGTTGTTCAGTAGCCAGTAAAGGGAGCGATGCCCTTCTATCCTAACATGGCTAAGTGGGCTGACATACATAATGTTCTTTCCATATGAGTAAGGGAAGCGCTTATTCTAGTACGGTGTACTCTACCATGTATGACAGCAATTTATGAAATGTGAGGTTGTAATTTGGCTCTGCCCTGGGTCCTTACAGGGGATGAGAATCTGAGCGGCGACTTTGCAACTTCACGTCTCTGTACGAGAGAGCACCTGTATGGGGAGAGATGGTGAGAGAAGGACACACAATGAATGCATTATGCAAGTAGGTGAGTGACTAGAGAAAAACAGAGAGGTGTGGATGCTTTGAGGCTCTTCATATTTCTAGGTTGGGAAATTCCTGTAATTTCTGGGGTTTTTCTTCTTATAATGTTCAGATTAAACTTGTCCTTTGCACTAAGACAGAAATTACAAAATGCCTGGAAATGATTACTGATCTCATTGCTCACAGGCTTCCCAAACCAAAGCCTTTCTTTTGCATTGATGGCAGCTCTTGCACTTGGTGTGCAGGTCACTTGTGTGATTTGTTTGGGACTTTTTAAATCCTGCATTCGTCAGATTAAGCTTTCACCTTTTTTTAAGTTAAATTCCCAGGTGGATGGATCCAAAGGGAATTTTTTTTTTTTTTTTTTTTTTTTTAATAAAACCAGCCTTTAAAAAGTTTCCTTTCCCCGTTTCTTTTTTTTCCCTTGGC
>VYXH01011498.1:227814-242347 GCA_013397275.1 Burhinus bistriatus | reverse complement strand
CCCCCGAGATGCTGTTGCAATTTTTAATTCAGTAGCTCCTGCTTCCTAGGTGTCCTGTTGTTTGTCTTTTTTATTAATACGATATGTCAAGTGCTACTACTTTTTGCAGATACCTTCATATTAAGTCCTAGAAGATGAGGCACTGTGATTTGTCTGCAGTGATTAATCAGTTTTTGTTGGCAACACAGTATAATTAGTCTGCTTGTCTGGAAGGAATTTTGAAGCTTGAAACTAGTCTTGGTGACATCCATGCATGTTTTACCTTACTGATGCACTGTGGAGCGATTATAAGTTTTCTTTCCCATTTAGTCAAGGGAAGGTTTGCAAATTCTGTTTTCTTGTTGAGATGGGCTCGCTATACAGAACACTTCTAAAATGTTTTCTGTATTTTGTCTGCTTTCTTGTATAGAATATAGAGAATAACTTCTATTGTAGGGAACTATTTGAGGATTAATTTACTACTTTCACGTAAGTTTTTATACCTGCTGGGTTCTGTGTTAATTTTTTCATCTGAGATGAGTCTGGTACAATTTTTAGCAACAAGTATTGTGTGATCACTAAATAATCATTATAGGCATTCACGTTCTGCAGATGACATAGTTCCAACAGTCTATAAAATAACAGCCACTGTAAACGTGGCCAGATCTAATGTGGGTGGCTAATCATAAGGTTGGAAAGCTGTCACGAGTCCACGCAGTGTGCTACATTAGAACATGCAGTCAGATCTCTTATTCCTGTGTGTTTGTTTATTATTTATGGAATGAGGTTTTGGCACTGGTTAAAAGAAGTATCAAGCTTGTGGTTTTGTCATGTTCTGTTTTTCTTCTCTACTTGGTTTACAGAAAGATGCTCAGCTTCCTAAATTTAGCTTTATAATGAAAAATTGATAGCCCTGAAGGAGGCTGTGGGGAGAGGGGGAAGAACAGAAAAGCATCTCTTAGCATGATCCAGCCATTGTGTACAACTGCAGCCAGCTTACCTTCCATCTTTGTGTTTGAACACTGTGCTGCGGCAGCCCAGCTCCAGCACAGGCCACTCAGCAGTGTGTAAGCATGCACCAGAGCCAGATTCTCTAACAGCTACCTTTTCCTTTCTATGAAGAGGAGTCTCTGCTGGCACTTGTGCTGTCTTCCTTACCTTTAAAAAGCTGCATGGCAAGTTGATGCGCACTTGGCCAGTCAGTGATCCCTCCTAAAATGCAAGTTGCCCGAGTTAAGGCCCCAAAAAAACAGAGAGATGGGGATGGGCAGTAGGGAATGGTTGTGGGGCACTATCTTTCTATCAGATGCTTCTTAGAATGACTTGGCTTAAGGAGTGTATCTCCATGTCCCCTTCACCTCTCCAGCTGGAGGCAGGACTGCAGGGTGCACCCACCGTCCCTTCTAACTTGTCTCATATCTGGTTTCCTAAAAAGCCCCAAACAAATATAAAGACCCTTGAGCTGAATTTTCAATACAACCATAAATGCCAATCCTGAATTAATACAAAGCTCTTAAAATCAATGTCCCCCATTTTAAGAAAGTTGACAAGTACCTGAAATACTATAATCCAGTTAGTTCTTAACTGTGTTGCAGTTAAAAAATCAGAATGGGCAGTAAGTATATCAAGTATTATGGAAACAATAACTTTTTTAAAATTGTCTTTCTAGTTATTCAAAAAGATGTAATGGAAATACGTGGGGTTTTTTTGTTGTGGGGTTTGGTTTTTTTTCAGACCAAGTCTGATTGTTTTTTCTGTCATTGATTTTTGTCTACAAACTTGAAGTTTACTGCATATTATTATGAATGGTATATAAGAAATATTTCGTGGAGGGCTAGTCCTTGCTCCATTTTCTGACCTAACTTTCTCCTCCCAGAGGAGCATGCTTTTTGATATGACTTACTCAGTCCATTGCATAAATCTGCTGCTTTTGTTTTAGAATCTAAAATATATCTGTGTATGTTTCAAGAGTATTTTCTGGAGAATGTTTCTTCCCTCTTATCACCTGACATAGAAAAAGTTTTAAATTTTGTCATTAAAACTCTAAAATCACTAGTTCTCTGCTGATTAACACAAAAGAGTTTGCATAAATATAAAATATTTCTATAGAAGGCACTGATGGTACTTTCTGAATGTTCAGTACAAATGCTTTATCTTAAATACTAGATGGTAGCCTAAGGTAAATACTAAACACCTGTATTGTTCACCTTTTGGCGTGTAATCACTGAAGGCTTACAGGTGATAAATGACTTTGAGATTACTGTACTTCCTGTTTGTCCTTGTCTTAATATGTATATTTCTCTTCAGAGCCATGTTCATGAGTGGGCTAAGTGAAAGTAAACAAACACACGTACACCTGAGGAATGTGGATGCAGCCACTTTACAAATTATCATAACTTATGCATACACGGGTAACTTGGCAATAAGCGACAGCACAGTAGAACAGCTTTATGAAACTGCCTGCTTCTTACAGGTAGGAATGTTTTATTTTGAGTATGAAATAACTGCTTCTAATCTCTCAACCATTTTTTTTCTTTATCTTGTTAAATAGTCTTCTCTGTTTAGTTATTTCAAAATACTGTTGTTCAGTTTGCTCAGTACAGACAGCAGTTGCTTGTCAGGTATGTTTCATGTACCCATCCCTCCTTGCTTTATGAACCCTGTGGAGGGTGGAAGTAAAGCATTGCACTTCTAATATTTAGATAATTAGTTTGTCAGCAGACATAGTCATGTGATGTACTTGATGTGTATGAATCAGTTGAGTAAGTCACTGCTGTATTTTTGTGTATATATAGTATTCCAGGCCTAAGCTCTGGTGTTCAACACTAAATGCAGGTACTTTTACCTGCTGCTAGTATGCGAAGGAATAGATTGTACGCAGTAATACTGTGTGTGTTTCTTTGTGTTACAGGTAGATGATGTGTTGCAGCGATGTAGAGAATACTTAATCAAAAAAATTAATGCAGAAAATTGTGTGCGTCTGTTAAGTTTTGCTGATCTCTTCAGCTGTGAAGAGTTAAAACAGAGTGCTAAAAGAATGGTAGAGCACAAGTTCACAGCTGTGTACCACCAGGAGGCTTTCATGCAACTGTCACATGATCTACTGATAGATATTTTAAGCAGCGACAATTTAAATGTGGAAAAGGAGGAGACAGTTCGTGAAGCTGCTATGTTATGGCTGGAGTACAACACCGAATCACGATCACAGTATTTGTCCTCTGTTCTTAGCCAAATCCGAATTGATGCACTTTCAGAAGTAACACAGAGAGCCTGGTTTCAAGGCTTGCCACCTAATGATAAATCAGTGGTGGTGCAAGGACTGTACAAATCGATGCCCAAGTTTTTCAAACCCAGACTTGGTATGACAAAAGAGGAGATGATGATATTCATTGAAGCTGCTGCTGAAAACCCTGGTAGTCTTTATTCTTCTGTCTGTTATAGCCCCCAGGCAGAAAAAGTTTACAAACTCTGCAACCCTCCTGCTGACTTGCATAAGGTTGGGACGCTTGTAACTCCTGATAATGACATCTATATAGCAGGTGGGCAAGTTCCTCTGAAAAACACGAAAACCAATCACAGTAAAAGCAGCAAACTCCAGGCTGCCTTCAGAACTGTGAATTGCTTTTACTGGTTTGATGCACAGCAGAACACTTGGTTTCCAAAGACACCGATGCTCTTTGTTCGTATAAAGCCATCCCTGGTCTGCTGTGAAGGATACATCTATGCAATTGGAGGAGACAGCGTTGGTGGAGAACTCAACAGGAGAACTGTGGAGAGATATGATACCGAGAAAGATGAGTGGACCATGGTAAGCCCATTGCCTTGTGCATGGCAATGGAGCACAGCAGTAGCAGTTCACAACTGCATTTATGTAATGGCACACAACTTGATGTACTGTTATTTTCCCAGGTCAGATGCTTGGGTAGAAATGGCTATGCGACAAACAAGTAGATGTTTTGCTTCAGCTGCTGCTTTTGGTGATAAAATATTCTATATTGGAGGACTGCATATTGCCAGCAATTCTGGTATAAGACTCCCAAGCAGTACCGTAGATGGGTCTTCCGTAACTGTGGAAATCTATGATGTGAATAAAAATGAATGGAGAATGGCAGCAAATATCCCTGCCAAGCGGTATTCTGACCCATGCGTTAGAGCCGTTGTCATCTCTAATTCTTTGTGTGTCTTTATACGAGAAACCCACATGAACGAGAGAGCGAAGTATGCCACCTATCAGTATGACCTGGAACTCGATCGCTGGTTTCTAAGACAGCACATATCAGAACGTGTGCTGTGGGACTTGGGGAAAGACTTCCGGTGCACTGTAGGAAAGCTGTATCCATCTTGCCTTGAAGAGTCCCCATGGAAACCTCCAACGTATCTCTTCTCACCAGATGGAGCTGATGAATTTGAGCTGGATGGGGAGATGGTTACTTTACCACCTGTATAGCTCCCAAATTAGACTGTACAACTGACTCTGTGCTCAGTTATCTTGAAATAAATGGTTGTGAAAGAACAGGTCTGGAAACAGAAATGTCAAACCTGTCTTTCATGAGTTGTATTTTTATGCCCTACCTAACACTTGCCGCCATTCAGTATGAATCAGTGAAATGAGCAGATAGGCTTCCATAATCTGAAATACTATTATCTGATAATTGAGAAATGTATATGTATATCATGAGCTTAAGCATCTGACTTGTCTAAAGAATTATTTTCTAGTTCTATGAAGTCTCAGTTCAGGAAAATTAGCTTCAGAAAAAGTAGCTACTGTTTCTAGGATGATGTCACAACTCTTCTGAAAGTATCTTCCAGTAATATTTGAACTACTTCTGGATATTCTACTTAAGCGCTAGTTAATATAATTGTCAGTGTGGCCTAATTAAAGGACTGTGCTGCACTTACTTAATACTAATATCCATGTTGGTATAGTAATGCCATTAAAAGAAAAAGAAACAAATCCCATGGATCTACCTGTGGTAGGAAGGGTAGATCTTCCATTGTATGGTAACATGCAGGGCAAAACGACTGCAGGTTCAGTCAAGCTGTATTATTAGGTGCACGTATACTATTTTCACTAACTTATACCTGTCTATTTAGAATACAGGTCTTCCAAGCAGCTGGTAGTTTACCAGGTGTGGACTTAAGTTGCTGGGCTTGCAATAGGGATTGTCAGCCCTCATAGTGCGGGTCTATGTGGAGCTTTAATCAGTAAATGTCTCCACATTCTGTATTACAGTAACATTGGCTCATGTATATTACTTCCTGCTGCTGATGTATTTTTCCATTGTAAAACAAAGTTCTAGTGTGGATTAACCAGGTCTTTATTTTCTGTTAATTTAATAACAAGCATTACTGTAGTGTGATTGTGTATAGATATCCCTTAGCTATCAGGTTTTTTACTTTGGGGGGAGGGGGGGCAAACTGTTCAGGAATACCCTGTGCTCTGTGTGCAGGAGAGCAGATGAGTAGTGCTGCTCTGGCATTAATCCCAGGAACCACTAGCAGTAGCGGGGCGCCGCCAATCTAACATGAACACAGGTGCTTCATGACAAACCTTACTAGCATGTTCAGCTGCATCATGTTCTGGCACTGTATTTTGAATGACATTAATTTATTAAAAAAGACTGAATCCAACGAATTTGAGTGTGCTTTCTGGTTGAAGTTCTACTCTACTGACATCCTCCTCCCACAGGCACACTCTTAGCAAGTTGAAATAGTTAAGCTGTGAAAAGCCTGGAGACAAGTATGTTAATTGACTGTGCTTACTGGTCAATGAAAGCTGGAAATTAGAAACTGGAGTCAAACTGAGGATTATATAGAACTTGAATTCCCACTATGATTTTTGTAAATCAGCACTTCTCCAATCATGGGACAAATTCTGCTCTACTGAAAGTGAAGAACAGCAGGCATTAAGGAGGTAATGTGGAATCTTTTCCATAAGAGAGATCTATTTTTCAGTCATATCAAGAGCAAATTTACTTACTCCATTATCCAGACTGTCATTGGCTTTTCCTTAATTCTGTTTCTTATTCCAGTGAATACAATTACAGCTTTCAACAAAGATGACACGTAAATGTTTTTGTGCCTAGGTCTCAAGTAGATTAACGAAGTTTTGTCTTGTACAATTATTAAAGGTTTTCACTGGAAAAGGGGCTTTAGATAAGAAACCTGCCTTATATAAAACTTCCTAATGCTTTGGCATTTTGTGCCATGTAGGGATTTATGGGATCCAGAATAATGATGGCTCCAACAGAAAGAGGCAAGCTACTAATTTTTTTATGATATAACATGTTTGCATTTACCATTACATGAATTTATTTATTTTTTTTTTTTAAAACACCTGAATTGCTTAGATAAGAGGGGAGAATGACTTGGGGGATCCTGCTGATAGGTCTGTTTATTTTGCTTTCATGCAGCCTGGGACATCCAGTTGTGAGCCTGTTTGAGGGAGTATACACTAAAACAAAAACAGTGATACTACTTTATAATGCAATTTGGAAAAATCACATACCTCCAGCAAAAATGAGTGGTATCCTAGTAACTCTAGCCAGTAACTGCTCAGTTCTGTGGGTCATTCTCCCTTCAGCCTATTGTACCAGGCTTTAGGACAAGCCTATGTTCTTCAAGTGCAGATCATCTATAGCTACTGAAAGAGCACAGTGGGTGTGTTGTGTTACTGAGAACTTTCAACTTGAGTTTAAAATCTTGTGCATACTTTAGTACCAAAGGAGAAAGAAAAGAAAAAAAAAAAAGGTAAATCTGAATAGGAAATAGGTGATTAAATTGCAGTGGCTGTAAGTCACAGTTGCCTCTCAGAACGTAGAAGAATTGTCCTTGATTTTATCCATTTAGGAACATCTAAAATACAGACGACCTAGATTACTTCCTGCTAGTCTGCATTTTTAATATATTACTTTTATATTGTTTGTAGATATTACCTGCATTTTTTATGGTCCAAGATGATGTAGTACCTTATTTGAAATCAACTTACTATTAATAATACAGTACTTAAGACTAGTCAAGTGGTGAACAGCTATCTAGCAACCCTATTAAAGACATACTTACTAACAGTTCACTTACTTATACAACTAGTTGCTGCAGTCAGTATTCAACCCCAAAGGAAAACACAGCTGGCAAATGCTATTCTCAAGTCTAAATTCTTTCCTTGCATCATTTGAGAAGGAAACTGTGCAGGCAAAGCATTGTCACGTGCCTGGAAATGGTCACTAGTGGTAGAATTAGAGAAAGACACTGTGGGAACAAAGACAGCAGCTGAAAAAAATGCAGTTCTCATTTCATAAATAGAGCAAATATGATTAAAGCCTTCACAGAGTCCTAAACTAGTATCTTACTAAATGTTTCAGCCTAATACTAGCCTATTCAACCTGTACTTGGCTTTGAAGTACATTTACATACAAGTTTCAGTCAATCAACTTTATATGTCCTCAAGCTTTGCTATATTTGCAAGAAGTTTGCTTCTTTTCTGGTAGAACTACTTTAAGTTAGTCCTTCAGTTTCCCCTACCTGAAGTAATAAGAAGTGATCTTGTCTCTGCTAATTTTTAATGAATCCACTCATTTTTACAATTGCTTAAATGGCATACCTAATTGCAAGTTTAATTTTTGTTCTAAGGGGAATAGTCAGATCTAGGGCAGTGAACTGTGTCAAGCTTTACAGAGAACAGGATCAGGTGGATAGTTTTTGGGGAAAAATAATTTGAAAATGCTGAAGATAATTTTTTTTTGTTTTAAGATTTAAAGCACTGCCTGGTTTGAAGCACTGCTTTCACAACACTTCTTTCACTTTTCTAAGCTTCTGTTAAGATGCACTACCACCTGCCACACTGCAGTACTGCTAAGGAACACCTGTAGACCATCAAATTTATTAGCAGGCTAGTGTTTTTCCTCCTTCTGTTTCCCATTTACGGCTAGCTTCAAACTGTTTTCTCTTTTGGGATCTGGATTCCTACACGAAAGGAGCCTGAAGCAGGCTCACCCTTAAAACCAGTTTCTTTCCACTTCATGCTCAACCTATTAGCCAGACAAAGTTCTGTTTAGTTCCACTCCAGAATTACTTAAAATATCTCCCTCCTACAACATTTATCATGAATACAATTCAGCAAGGCAGAGTTCTTACTCACAGAGCTTATAGCCTGGAGGAGAAGTGCTAGCAGACTGAATAAAAGGCAGGGATCACTCATGATGCCGGGAGGCAGTCTATATGAAATCTGTATGTCTTCACACACGTTCCGGTATGGAAGAGGTTGGTAAATAGCCTGAACCAGCAGGTGAGAGCAAGGCCTGCGTCAGTACCGAGTTACAGAACTTTGACATGGAAGAAGGGACTAATGGAGAAGATGGGACAGGCATGAAGGTGAAACAAGAATACTAAAAGGATCTCTCTGTGTGCTTTTCTCCCCTCCTGCTCTAAAAACACAGCTGTTCTGTGTCCTGGTCTAACTTGTGACACTAGATACCTTTGCTTCAGCAAAGAAAGGGTTTAAGCATTGTACATACACCATTACTGAAGTGCTAAAGTATGACTGGTCACCTGAAGCACTACGTGACTCCATCTCTTAAAATAGTAAGCTGTGCTCAGTATGTACATGCACTCTAAGGCACCTGTACTACATTAAAATGATCAAAGAGCCAGTAAACAAGGCATTAAAAGGTACTAAAAAGGTAGTGATGTAATGTAGACCTTAAAGTCTATTCAGATAACGTGCTAAACATCAAGCTAAATCTTGATGCTGAGATGTGATTTAGAAAGTGCAAGAGGTATGGCTAGCTAATTTAACTCCGAGCACATGTTTTTATTGAAGAGAAAAACATATGAGAAAGGACTTCCACCATTTAAGAGTGGACATACTCTTCAGCCAGCTCTTTGACACAACATTACACACGTCAAACCACACATACACACATTTTATTAAGAGCAGCAAAGGTCAGTAACCACAGGTACTGTTAGACAATAAATACATTAAGCTCAGTGTTACTTTTTGCCACTCTCTGGTATGCCTGCACTTTAAAATTCTCCACTATGTTTCTGTCTGCGTTTCATAGTCTCTGCAGAGATAAGAGACCAGCTGAGTTTGCCTCTTCAGTATTTTCCATCTGTTTCGTATACTATGCAAGTGATGTTATTCCCTGCATAGTTTTTAAGATAACAAAACACGTCTACATCTGACTTACTTTAGATAACTGTTCCTCCTTCAGTCTAAACATTCTTACTTGATTTTCTTTATGCTCACCTGATCTAGAAAGCACTGGTACTTTCTTGGTGATCTAGATTAAGAAAAGAAAAGAGGATTTTGTGGGTACTCTCTGCTATTATTGAAGCAAATAATAATTATGCTTTCATCAGTATTAGTCTGAAAATTCAGGCAGGGAAGTAACTAAAAAAAATATCTTATTTTCTATCAGTTGATAGTTGCAGTATTACAACAGGAGCAACGTATGATTAGGCAATTTTGAACCTATGCAGAAGGACTCAACAAGGCAGCTAGACTTAGGAGTTCCATCACAACCAAGAGTAAGCCATCTGTGTACAGATGTTGTGCACATACATGATGTCAATTTATGGGGAATAAAGTAATCCAAACAAGATTCACTGTTTAACTGACACTAATAGAAGTGATCCATCTCTGTATTTTATTTTATTTTATTTTTTTTATGAATCCAAACACTACTTCTAATGTTTGATAAAGAATGGGGTAAAGACCAGAAACATCACAGAACTAAAGCTCTGTGCCTGCTTTTTTAAGTCAGTCTCTCCTCTACTATAGTATTAAAGACTCAAAACACCACGAAGCAATTTGTCATACATCTTTAATCATATTACAATAATGCAGTGATTCTGACTTTAATGAATACTCTCCATGTTGCCCTTTTTAAATGAAAACTAAACACCTGCAAGAAAGTAAAATTACACCGCGTAAAAAACATGATGTAAATTTATCTTCCAGTGTGTTTGCACAACTACTTGCATATGGTCAGAGAAATTTTAACAAATTTTAGAGAATTGCAACCATTTCTAGACATAAGCTTCACCTAATTCACATCTGAATGTTATTCAAGGCAGTTAGTTTCCTCCTACTGGAAACAGCAATTTACCAAATCATTCTCAGCTAGGTACAGTGAAAGTAGGAAACAAGTTTTAAAGTTTTAAAATAGCTCACTATAGCACAGAGCTGGATGTGCAGCAAATTAATTTATTCAGCATCCTGACTTTGATTAGATGTCACAATCCACATGAATTAGGTACTATTTTGAAGCTAAATCTAGATCAGAATTTTACAGTTGTACCTAGAGTTCTTACCAATGTAAGAGAGGTCTGTGACCTACTGAAGACTTCAATCAATTCACAGTGATCAGTACCCAATAGGGAATAAAAAGTCACACTAGAGGAACCTCTTGTCCTAAATTTGCAAAAGCAACATCCACAATCAGTTTAAATGGAAGACAGATTTCAAAAAGACTGCCAGTGCATTACAAGCAGCTACCAATATCAAAACCAGATGCCTACAAGTGTCTTCTAGTGGGAATAATTTCTCAAAATAATACAGCTTTTTGAGCAGACAGAGCTTTAAACAGGCTGGATGTATTTATTTTTCAAGCAGCACAAGAAAAATCAAATACATTACTTGTATGTTCAATTATTAAGCAACAGTTTCTACGTTTAAAAACTGCATTCACGCCTTCAGTTTTACAATTAAATAGTGCCACATTAGTTTCTCTGCTTAGTAATAGTTTCTATAGAACTTAGAAGCTTGTTTAGGCAAAATACTAAATTTAATTACAAAGGTGTTTAAAACAGATGTACAAGGTCAAACAAGTGCAATGTACTAGAACACTGACCTAAAAATGATAATTACATTGTCATATTTGAGGATACTGTTGTCAGATGTGCACAGGAATTAAGGTTATGGAATGCCAATGACTGATGAAAAATGCTGCACATTTTAGTCAAAAGAAATATTAAATCAACAATACTTAAGTCTTGTGGGGTTTTGGGGACTTACACCTATGCTCAATAGGCAGTTCCTCAAATGCTGGCACATACAAAAAACAGCGGTTGATGCCTTTGATGCCAGGAAGTTGAGAGGTGCGCTGTATTACCTGTAAGTCAGTTCAGGCTGCACACCGACAGCCAGAAATACCATTGCAACATACATCATGACAGAGCTGTAACAACAGCTTCACAGCTGACTCATTAGAGGAACTACCACCAATTCATTTAGAACTCGGTGTTTCTTGCAGTGCAGAAATGGATGTCAGGGTCTTTGAAATGGAAGTTGACTGCCTAAATCTTTCTGAATAAGTAATAATGCTTGCATTGGAAATTTTAAAACAGAGGGGAGGAAAATAACTTGCATTTGCATTGGATTTAACTAAAGAGGTTACAACCATTAACTTAAGAATAAGACTACATGAGCTTAGATGAACCTCAATGGCTGTATGCCTTCCTACAGACCAAAAGTAAGTTTAAGCAAATGTCAAAGAGCAAGCATATGTGTTAATGAAGATGACATATCATGAAGATCACTGCATCTCCACCCACTGCATGAGTCTTAATCACTGTACGAGCTTAGATCACAGTCCAACTTGCTAGCAGGGTGCTAGTTCTTAAAAAGACTGAAAAGGAATACAAGTTTCTTATTCTATCATTTGTAGAGAAAGGAAAATACTCTTAATCAGGTTGTGTGTTTGGCTCCACAACAGAGACAGCTGGGGCAGTGAGA
Source organism: Burhinus bistriatus (assembly GCA_013397275.1). Lineage (NCBI taxonomy): Eukaryota > Metazoa > Chordata > Aves > Charadriiformes > Burhinidae > Burhinus > Burhinus bistriatus. Next base: position 230,631 of record VYXH01011498.1, on the reverse strand, counting down.
AAAAGACTGCAAAGAAAGATCTCTGGTCTTCTTGCCCGTAAGAGAACTACTGTGAAGTATCATAACAGAGTCCCTGTACAAAGCAGCAAGCAGCTGTGCATCAGCTTAGCACAGCAGAGGGTACCTCATTCTGCCTGTCCTCAGATCAATCTACCCCCCTCCCCTCCCCCCCCCAAAAAGAAGTCAGCTTTCTAATATCCCTGGGCCAGCAAGAGAGTCTGTGGGAATAAGGAGAATGCAGAGAGCTAACAAACCGGCTATACAAATTTGGGGCATAGGAGAATTCTACAGAAGAAACTCAGGTGAGGAGCTAACAAAGACAAGGATATTGAAAAGGGATCCTTGAAGGTCCTGTTTCTATACCTCGTCCATGTAAATACCAACCACTTGCCTGGCTCCTAGAACTCACACTGTGAGCGCCTAGGACTAAATTTACCTAGTGTGCCTTAAGTTGCTAAAGTTAATTTTATAGGTGCTTAAATCCTTTAGGCACCTTTATTCAGTCTTCACTACAACATGAAGCCTGTCCACTTAAATCCCAGACAGCAGATAATACGTTAGCCATTTCACAAAAGCAAGGGATTATTTTCGATTATTTTCTTAACTGCATGCTGAATCAGAAAGCTCTAGACTCATCACAAATAAATGCAGCCCTAGTCTTACTTCACCAGAGCTCTTTCTGCATATCAAGTATTACTTAGTCTTTGAAAAGACATAAATGTCTGTTACAGAGCTGTGGAATAGAACAGAAAAGAGCATCAGAAGTTCTAGGAGTTACACAAATATACACAGAGATCAGGAGCAACAGTTGCAGTTCTATAGATACATTTTACTTGTATGTCAGAAGCAGTAGATTAGTAGATCTTTAAGGGGGCTTTTTTGCCCTTCTCCAAGGAAACGACTCAAACTGGCTGTGGGAAACCTGAGAGTATACGGCTATTCTTATCTAGTTTCTCCTGGAAAAAAATTAGCGAAGGTTTTAAACCAGGTCCTGTGTTTTCAAATTGCCGTTCAAAGCAAGAAAACTGAAAACTAAGTTGTTGCACAGTAACTATGTGATACAAGTGTGGCTTTTCTATTAGTTTTTCAAATGCACCTAAAGAATTTACATCTTAATTTCTTAAACCAAATTACATTCAAACCTTCTTGTTCACCTCTTATAGTTTGTTTTTAATTTGAGGAACAGAAGAAATAACCATGACTTGAAATCTTGGCTCCCATAAAGAATACGGCAAAATGCTGGCACATACTGATGAGGCAATAAACCAAGAGCCTTTTACTACAGCAAGTTGGAACATTTGATAATGTAATGTAGAAAACGTTAACAGCTATTACGTGGGGATGTTAGAAGGCATATAGAAGCGCACACACGCTGCAAGAAACAGGAAACAATCTCTCTCAGGATCAGGAAACGTAGGAAGTGGAACACGCTTGCATACGGAAGACACTGTGTGCATGTTACATACAAAATACAGCATTATGCCACATCTTTTCATATAAACTATTACATTTCTTCACACAAGGATATGAACCAAACCATTTCAGTTACTCTCTCAATTCTAGTGTTACTTTCCATATGAAAAAAGTAGTTATCTGAACAGAACATTCCCTGAGTCGATACAGAAAATTGATACAGCTGATTTTTGTCTGGAAGAGTCTTCATAACTTCACTCGCAAAAAAAAAAACCTAAAACCCACAAAAACCTGCAGTTTGCTACTGTGCTAGTTTTAAGCTGTTTTAGCACTTTGTATTCATATGTATGTAACTACATTGATGGTGTAATTATATCGTAATAGAGCAAGACCTCACAAAACGCCTTATGATCCAATCCCAATTTGGGAGAATTGTTTTGTAATACTTTTCCTGAAGAGATCTCTCCCACTGGAATCCCATTCACATCCCAGGGTAAAAACACAGCCAAAACGTATGCAAAGTTATGAAGGCCTACTGCATAACATCAAGACAATATTGATTTCACAACCGTCGCACACATTTGGGGACACAAGGAGAGCTAGAGACAGATTAATGCAAACAACTGTACACGGCTAGAGAGGAGAAAAGGAAAAAAAAAAAAACACCTTCAGTCAGCCACAGTCTTACTCTGCACCCTGCCAATTTTAGTTTGTAGGTGAAAGCAAGAAAGTTCCACCTGGCTTGGAACCCTCTAAGGGTTTCCACCATATACTTTTTGCAGAGATGCTCTCAAATCCAACCTGAAAGAGGAATCAGTATTTATACTCTGCTTACTTCTAACAAGAATCCACAAACATTTGGCTATTTGGATTGAAAAATATAACTAGTTTACATAAATATTTTCAACATCCAAGAAAATGTACAAATCTAAAGTCAAACATAATTGGCTTGCCACAAGCCCTGTTTGCTAATGTCTTTATAAAGGCTCAGTTTTAAAGAAAAGTAGTCTTTTTAAATACAACCAATATACTGCAAATGCCGTCCCATCGTATGGAGACACTCACCATTCTCCTATACTTCTGGCGAAACTGAATGATAACATTCCACGTCTGCTTGCAAGCAACATAAACCTTGTTTTGGTCCTGGGTAGTTAATTTCCACTCCTATGTTTTGGAGTGGTCTTTTTACAGCTCAGAGAAAGCATTGCACCTGAAATATTCAGCAGCATCGTGCAAAACTATCATTTAGTCCCCAAGGCTTTGGGTTGACTGTGTAAAAGTGGAAAACCACGATGACATAGCTGATTTCGCACTTGTGAAGGCTCCTCCAACTGATTGACCTGCATTACAAAATGAAAGAAAGAAGTTCAGTACTGTGGTGTTACCATTACTAAGCTACTACAA
>VYXH01011498.1:172874-227808 GCA_013397275.1 Burhinus bistriatus | reverse complement strand
AAAAAAACAACAAAAAAAAAAAAAAAAAAAAAAAAAAAAAAATCACACAATTAGTTGTCCAATTTGGGATTTAAAATCCAAGTCCAGAGTCTGTGTCAGAACATACAAAGAACTTGAACATAGTAGCTCAGCAGAAATGGCATACGTTCTCCTTTGCCCTGGAATGCTTTGCTCGACTTGGGGCTGAAAGGCGCTCCTTGCCAGAGTGTACAGCAGCAAAAAGAGCAGAAAGACTCCAGTGGAATAAAAGAGGAAGCTAAACAGTTTTTGGCAAAGCTACTGCAGAACAACCATCAGATTCTTCAATAGGTGAAGTCACATTATCTCACACTGCAAGATGACAGTGTGATGTTGCCGCCATCCAAGTGCAACAAGTGCTTTTCCAGAAAATTACAGGCTATTGCAAAACCTGCAGAAACTGACAGAAGGTCTTTCTCCGATTTCAATCATCTCTGGATAGTTTCAGTCAAGTGATATAAAAATGAGAATAGCTCAATGCAGGTGGTGGTGGTGTGGTCTAAGCATTTCCAGATCACATGGAAGCTTTTACCTGAACATATCTCCCCACGTTCATCTCCAGCCCACACTGGAAAAGCAATTTACACTAATTTCTTTGTCTAGCTGCTTCTCTTTCCACTACTATGCAATATACAGGGCCTCAATCAGCAGCTTTACCCCTCAAAAATGTTGCTGTTTTGAATGTATGTTAAAAAGCACACTTGAATTAAAACAAAATATAACTGAGATATAGGATGCTTCTTCAAAAAAGATATGGCTTAGATGCAAGCTGGTTTTAAATTTCTTACCTACAGCTTTTCCTGTTTGTACAACATTTCGGCTAGTAGAAACCATCACATTTCCAATCTTTTTTCCACGTTCACTGTTTTGCACAGAGCTAAACAAGAGAGATACTCAAGATTGTTAGTTGACTGATTTCTTATTACTTCCAGGTGTAAATAAAATACAGTTAAAAACACATATCAATACACGCACAGATTTACATAGCATACATATATATAGCTTTTTATATACATGATCAAGCCCATAATTCCTGCATGCATCCTATCCACACAGATCAGTTAGGCAAGCTTCTCAGAGGAAGAAAATACACTGTCAGCAAGACAGGAATCAAAATGCTCAGTGGTTCATTCTTATACAACACACTTTATACCTTTCCTAAATGTTTACAAAAATGCATTTATGTTCTAAATTACAAAGTCAGATTTGCAGTAGTTTTGAGAAGTTTTAGCCCTAATATATAAGCTTTAAACAAAACAGGAAGTGTTACTGATCAGACATTATTCTTTTTTCTAAATAGAGTTTACTTTGCATCTTGCTTTAAGATTAAATTTTTGATCAAATACAGTTTACAGTAATGCTTTTGTTAAAGAAATGCAAAAAGACGACAGATGCTACCATCATTTGGAAAGGAAAGCACAAAAGCAATCAGTTCTCCTGTACAAGTGTAATCACTTGAAAATAATCTCATTTTAAATTGTAACATTCGAGTCCATGTTTCAGGCCTTGCAAACCCATTTATGTAAAACTTAATAACACACCATGCCACATTCTTTTCCCATTTTCAGAATCTTCAGTGTAAATGCAAAAAGCAGAAAGGAGTACACCAAGAACAAGTTTAGGCTCAGTTTGCAAAAGCAAGTAATTTTGATGAGTATCTGATAGCAAAGTTGCATCTGGAGAACAAAGGCACTGTTGTAAAAATATTTATTATTAGAGACACACTAAGAACTACTGGCCCTTTTGCACTGATTTCAGGCTACTTAGAAGAGTTAATATCTTCCTTTTCAAACACAAAAATAGGGCAAGTAAAAGATTACAGGCACCTCCACATCTTCCAAATTAAGTCTGACTACACAGACGATCAATTAATAATAAGAGCTGCTATCAGCATGCACCTTATTGAAGGCAATTACCTTGAGATAACGCTTGATTCGTTTGCATTCTCAATCGCCATCACGGAAATTTAATCTGTCATTGGTCAGCAAAAGCAACAAAAAGATTCAGAGGGCTGAAGTCTGAACCTTTTTATTCCTCACGCTGTTCTTCCATGTTAGCATGTGTTTTAGGTCTACTCACAGGGTACTGAAAATAACGGTCTACAGTCAAGGCAGGTGCAGAATCAGCAGAACGTATATATTGCTCTTTTACAGGTATCTTAAAGAACCAGTCTCTTGATGTTTTATGGTCAACATAGCTAAATGAGAAAACAATCTATTTTTCTTGGTGCGTACACAAGAAGTAGTTGTTAACTGCAACTCCAAGACTGAATTCTGGCTTCAGTTAGAGCTGAAGAGCTATGGGAATAACAAGCACCACTGAGTTTTAGACTTGAATACTACAGGTAAAAGCTGAGAACAACTTAAAGTTCAGTTGAGTTTGGTGCAATAAGAGATTACGTGAAACTCATTTTAAACTTCTAAATTGAATAAACTGAACCATGTCTCAGTACATATACAGTGAACTTCAAGAGTTTTAGAACAATGCTGTATTAAAAACTAGCTAATTTAAAAAAAAAAAAGCTGTTTTCTCCTAATAATGAGACCTAAAGTCAACATACAGAAAAACACTGATGAAAGTTTTAACAGCCTTAGTTTACAATTTAAAAATAAATACACAAAAGCCTTATCATTGCAATGCAAAAAAAATCAGGGCTTTATTATGTAAAGTCCAAGGTAAAATACTGCGTTACCACTGTTTTTCCCTATTTCAGGCAAAGGTTCCATCTTTAGATGTGGTGATGTTTTGCAAGAGAATGTTGAGTATATTTTCATGTACATGGCCAATTTAAATCATTATTTCGTTTAGTTCATCACAGCAGCAGTTATACAGTTATTAATATTTGACCACACTTTAAAAAAATACAGATCAAAGTACTATATACTTACTGTGACAATCTTAACTTAACATCTGATACAGAGTACTGCCCCTGGAATGGGTGGCTACAAGAGGAGGAAAAACATGAGAAAACATTAAGTATTTATTTTTTCATGATGAATCCATACCGCACAATTATTAGTTGTATTCCTCTCTGTGGCTTACCAAATTTAAAAAAAAAAAAAAAGTCTTTTGTAGACATATTAGTACATCACTTTACAGAAGGCTAGGTCCCAGTGACTATTCAACCTTAGATTTCTTACGAACTATCTGTAAGGTACCTTCCATTTACAGACCAGATATTAACAAACTTTTCACACTATGGCAGAGGCGCCTCCTTCTAGCAACAAAATAACAATAGAACAAATAAAAAAGAAAACAAGATCCCTTAAGTAGACCAAAAGAGCTTTGTAGGTCTAAAGAAAAATCTTCTTCAGGCTACAGCAGCTGACAAAACAAAAGGAAACAAAACTCCCTGCAGTATAGTAATAACCCACGCTAAACAAAACACACGCACAGCCAACAGTGTTACCAAGCCTGGAATCAACTAATCTTTGAGTGAAAATACACATAAAACAATCTAAAGTACAGAAGATGCAACACAGAACAGCAGGCTCCCCTCCATCCCTATCAGCGACAACCCTGGACATAGCTACTCTCTGGATACCTGGAAGCAATTAATAAAAAGCAGAACCATATGAGGACAATTCCTGAGGAATGACAAACTTTCTATAGCTGGGGACAGCCAACAAGCAACTTGCTCAAGTTTCACTTCTCCTGACTCTGGATGTATTTTTCTTCATAAAACTATAGACCAGAATTACAGTAAGGTATTGATAAACAGAAATACTCAGTTTTTGTACTTACAGAATAGGGCCTCAAAGTTTCACCCTCAAGGCTTTAAAGCAGGAACAAGGGGAACTCTGTAATTCTACAGAACGGTGTGCCTGACTACATATAGGAGGAGCTTTCCATGTTAAATGCTAAAAAAAAAAAAAAAAAGAAAAAATTAAATAAAAATGGTTCCTTACCTAGAGTTTACCTCTGCAAGAGCTGGATGCTTGTTGCTATTCCATACTCTGTAGTTGTGGGTATTTTTCCAGGCTGCTACAAATGCTGTTCCAAAGTCTGACAAAGTCTTTTCATTGTCTGGCAAATTAAAATAAAGATGAGAGTTTGCAGTAATTCATTAGAAATGTAATAGAAGACAAATTACTTTTTTTCCTGTAAAGAAAAATAAAAGTTTTCCAGCCTTTTATCAAATCAAAGACAATTAAAACTCTTGTACTCAGAACTGGGCACTTTAAAATGAAAATAAAACATTTTTGAAGTGTCCCAAATATACAAAGCCAGGAGAGAAGAAAAAAAAAAAAAAAAGAAGAAGAAAGCTTAAAAAAATGTTTCTTATTTTTAATTCATTGATAAGGTTCTAAGTAAAGCGCTCAACTGGGGGAAAAAAAAAAAAGTCATCCAAACATAGGCCTCAACTTATTCTCTAGGCAAAGACAGGAAAGAAGAGAGAATGACCACATAGCAACTAAGAACAAAAACATCATTTGCATTGGTCTTGGTTAGCTACATTGGGCTTTGCTGTGCTATGTTATTACTCATTCAAATTTAGTAAACCCCAAATCCACTCCAAAACAGCAGTACGAATTACTGTGGAATAAACTTATAACAACAACATCCCCTTAATACACAGAAGAGTATAGGAAGTTATTTTAGAGCCAGCCAGTGAAGTGGTATGAGTTTCCAGAAAACCCTGACATTTCATATCAACCAGGTAATCATCTTAAAATTTTAATGTTGTCAAATAAAGTTGTCTTGAGTTAAGACAAAAAACAGTGAGCTCCAGAAACACAAGCTTACAAAGCCTCTAGATTTTTCACCAATGCAAATCCCTATTTCAGACTTAGCAGGAAGGGAAAAGAGATGAAACGACCTAGTAAGACTTCCTGAAGACAACCACTTAACTTCACGTCTCCTCAAATCCAATTAGCTCCCCAAAATTAACTTCAGGTTGTAACAGTGTTTGTAAGACACCCAAGTTTGTAAAAGTCTCATCGTATATGGGGTTTCAAGTACTTCTACTTATGAGGAAAGTTTCATTCAATCAAGGAAAAAGAGACAAAGAAGAAAGTGTCTGTAAGGCTGTGAAGTAAGAACAACAAGAATAGCCACGGACAACTGAAAAAGCAGCCTAAAATGAAACATTAGGCAGAGGGAGATCCAATGATAGGCCTCACAACACAACAGAGCAAACGCTTATTACACCCACCCTCATCTCAGTCCCTAGACAAGGTATCTGTTCTACCTGGTTGCAGCACAGCAGCAAGCAGCGCATGAAGATAAGCACTGAACTGAGCCCTGATCCACTCATCTCCTCCTTCCCATCCAGTACCATCAAGGAAAACATCATCTCTGTTCTCAGTTACATGCTTCACCAAGTAATCTGCAAATCTTAGGTCGGCTGTTGTTGGGTTCAGGATCTTACGTAGTTCTGAGTCGTGGATTTGTATATGAGCATCTTCTATCTGTTTGAAATAATTCCAAGGGTAAACATTCATCTAAGTAAAACTGCTTATATATACTACTATATATTGCTACCTAAATCTAAACCCACACACCCTCCAAATATCAAGAAGAAACAAATGGCCAAGGAAATAATGAATTAACTGTTCTCAGAAAGTCAAACATTGCACTAATATAACCAGAATCCGACCATTTTCCTGACACACAGTAAAAAGCTGCTTCTTTGACAGGATTTGGCAGGGGAAGTTGGGTGCTTGGTTACCTGTATGTAGGTTATCAAATGCTGATTATATAGTTGTATCTATCTGCTGGAACTGACACAGTGCTTTCTCAGATACTTTTTTTTTTAACCTCTTGATTAAATCACAAGGAACTCAATACTAACTTGCTTTATTATCCAACTATATCTGTTTCTCAGCTGCAAGCACTTATTTCTGAAAACGTTATTACTAAGTAATGAAAAAAGCCCATGACATAAGAAGTAAAATTACACCAGCAACAAAATAAAAATTTAAGAAGTGCCCTGCAAATTCAAATATTGGACATAAGAATACACAGAAAAACATGTATTAATTTTGCACAGCTTATCTAATCCTGTCCTAACAATTGATACAAATTTACTAAGCTTCTGCATTTAAGAATTTATTTCATATGGAAGTACTTAAGAATTTGGGCACAAATGTGAAATTTTAAAGCTATACTTAGAATGCAACCTCTTCTTCCCCTTCACCCCTCTCTCTAGTTCAAGAGGTTCAAATGCAAAGATTCGTACTTCCACAATTGCATCGCTCAGATGTTTCTGCTGACGGAACAGGATGTTGGTGGCTCCTGCAACAAAGCCGCGGACTGCTACATCTGACAGGAGATGATGCTGCTGCAGTGCCATGTATGGCAAACAAAGGTACCCCTAAAGTAACAGAGATATTTAGAGGATTAACATAAGGCAAAAAAATGCCAACAAAACTCTATATTCCGAGTTTTTTCCTAATAAAAGCCAGCACATTCCACCCAGAATGAACCTTGGTTATTACAGTTTCAGCCACAATTATCTATTCTTTTGCTACATTACATCCACAAACCAAAGCAACCAGATTCCACATGAATTAAATTTTTCAAGACGTTGTGTTGCCTTTCAGTCTCAGGACTGAAACTGAAATACAACGTATAGGACAGGAATCAAGTCTATTTATAAGGCAACAGAATAAGCAGTATAAAACAAGGGGTCTCAGGTCAGTTCAGAGACAACGAGTCAATGGAGATAAAGATTCATCTCTCCACTTGCATACCAGGATGTCTTCTGGTAGCCCTGAGGCACATAATGCAGGAAAGCTACAGACTGCTATCCACATTTTGTAGATGGGAGATTTCCAGGCTTCAGAGAGAACAATCGAGTTTTGATAAGCATAGGCATGCCTGCTTTAAGAAAGAGCAGCATAGAAAGCAATGCATGGTGCTTTTTAGCCACTCCATGCTTGTAAGTTAATCTAGCATCCGGCATTCCAATTCAGAAAAAACCCAAATATTTTGAAAAAAAGGCTTTGAGTTAAGTCATTGAAAGATCATTGAGAAGCAGCTGTAATTTTCTTTTTAAATGTAGGATCAACATACCCTGAAGTCTAATACTCAAGTCTAATTCCAGCTGTTCAATTGCATAAAGCACAAAGCAATTTATTCACTAGTAGAAACCCAGAAGGGCTAATGGCACATTGGGCAGAAACAAAGAGCACGTGCACTTTATCACACAGTACATGGTAACTGGAAACATATGGAAGAAAAGAGAGCGACTATTCCATTTTGTTATATTAGACACAGGGATGGCTTTCCAGATGACAAGCACTTATCAGCTGAAAACAAACAGCCTTTGTCAAAGGAACAACAGTGCTTTGAGAGGAATCACCAACCTAAAATGGAAAGATTTCAAAAAATACAGCTTAAGAAGCTGGTAAATGAAGGTTTAATTACTGTATACTCAGGTAGCAAAGTCTTGGAAATCTTTCACTACTTAAAGTATCAAGTGTCAGTTCCCAAATTCACTTTTGTCTGTAAGTATAACAACTTTTATTTCTGTGAACATGTTCCATTTAATTTTAAAAGAGTGCAAATGAAATAAGTATTAGATCTTACAGAACTGGTACTAAAGAAACAAATGTCACAACCTATTTTTCCCTATGCTCCGGTGTACCTGGATACAGTATGCTATCTGGCAAAGTCTCCTCCCATTGAAATTTGTTGGATTTATTAGACTTTCCATGACATGGCATAAAAAAACCCTGAGATGAGAGCTCTAAAAGAGATTTAAACTTTCTGGTAAGTGGTTAAACTATAACTTAGAATCACATTTTTCTGATAACTTAAGAGATGTAAAGCCTTTTCTGCTTTAATTGCATTAGGTGAACTCAAATAAAAAATGCCTTTGTGGAACAGAAGGTAAACATGTAGAAACTACCAGCTCCCTTAAAATTGTTTACTTTTCCATTTTATGAGCTTAGTAACAAGCTAAGTTTGCACTCATAGGCCCTCTTATCAATTATTTTCTTCTTGCTTTTAATCTAGTATTTTCAACAGAATTAGACAAAATACAATTTACAGGCTATTCTTTCGATTAGTCAGACCGTAAGGACAAACACCAGACTGCAGATCTTTGTTGAAAAAGCATTTCTAACAGTGACTTGAGGCAATGCAGGTCAATGACATTTGAGCTGCTCACTTGGGCCCACATAGCATTTAACATCTTTGTTGGCGACATGGACTGAGGGATTGAGGGCACCCTCAGCAAGTTTGCCAACAACACCAAGCTGTGTGGCACGGTCGACACACTGGAGGGGAGGGATGCCATCCAGAGGGACCTGGACAGGCTTGAGAGGTGGGCCTGTATGAACCTCATGAAGTTCAGTAAGGCCAAGTGCAAGGTCCTGCACATGGGTTAGGGCAATCCCAAGCACAAATACAGGCTGGGCAGAGAATGGATTGAGAGCAGCCCTGGAGAGAAGGACTTGTAGGTGTTGATTGATGAGAAGCTCAACATGAGCCGGCGATGTATGCTTGCAGCTCAGAAACCCAACTGCATCCTGAGCTGCATCAAAAAAAGCATGGCCAGCAGGTCAAGGGAGGTGATTCTACCCCTCTAGTCTGTTCTCATGAGACCCCACCTGGAGTACTGTGTCCAGCTCTGGGGCCCCCAACATAAGAAGGACATGGACCTATTGGAGCAGGTCCAGAGGAGGGCCACGAAGATGATCAGAGGACTAGAGCACCTCTGCTATGAGGACAGACTGAGAGAGTTGGGGTTGTTTAGCCTGGAGAAGAGAAGACTCCAGGGAGACCTTATAGCAGCTGTCCAGTATCTGAAAGGGGCCTACATGAAAGCTGGAGAAGGACTTTTTACAAGGGCCTGTAATGACAGGACGAGGGGTAATGGCTTCAAACTAGAAGAGGGTAGATTTAGATGAGATCTCAGGAAGAAGTTCTTTACTGTGAGGGTGGTGAGGCACTGGAACAGGTTGCCCAGGGAAGCTGTGGAGGCCTCATCCCTGGAAGTGTTCAAGGCCAGGTTGGATGAGGCTTTGAGCAACCAGGTCTAGTGGGAGGTGTCCTTGCCCATGGCAGGAGGTTGGAACTAGATGATCTTTAAGGTCCCTCCAACCTAAACTATTCTATGATTCTACAGTGTACCATTTCCAATTAAAGTTATTGTGTGAAGCTCAAACACAATCATCAAATACAACGTTTTGCAAGGAAATGCAAATAAGCACCTCAAAAGGAAGAAACACCACTTTGAACCTCATCAGCTTCAGGAAATAAATCTGAATCTTCTACTTTCTGGGCAAATGTTCATCTAAAAGGTTATTACACTAAAAACAAAAGAAAAAATGTACTGTATCACTTCTTTTACTGGCAAAAGTCTCTTTAAAAGGGATGCATTTTCCCTGTTTTTCACGGGAAACCAGCCCTAGTAAACGTATTGCTTGTTATCTGACAAAGCCCATCAAAGTCCTTAGAGAAACTCTGGAATACCCGGAGTTCAGTTAGGCATCAGCACAAGGTTAAAATTCAGCAGATCAGCACCATGCACAGGGAAAGAGCCACAGACAACCAGGAAGAGTTATCATGTAAAGAAGGGTGAAATTATATATATATATTTTATATAATATTTTTTGTGTGTGTATATATACACACATTTAGATACACATTTTGTGCATATATACACACATACACATTTATAAATACATATATATATAAAAATTAAAAGGGGAAAACATAAGTTTCATTGTCAGCCAGGATAAAGCTTTCAGAATCTTAGTTTAGATTAAGGTAGCTAAACCCTTCTTAGGTACTCTGATCTTGCCTTATATAGGCTAGATCAACAATTCTTCAGAGTAAAAGAAAACAGTAGTTACTGAAACATACCATTTATTAACCACAGTGGGGTTGCAGGGTACCATCCTGTAGAATTGCAAATAGTATGTAAGTCTACACATGAAAGAAGAGTGGAATGCACATGTGCGCGTGCACACACCCCTCTCAGATGTGCACTCATGCCTTCCACCTGCCTAAGAACACAGTCACTGGCCAGAGACTGTACTTAGATGTTTTGTAGTACCCTACTGTCCATTTGGAGTTGGGTAACCAAAATTATTAGCCACTTCTGAAAAACAGAGGTCTTTATGAGTTAGCAGGTATCATGAACAACGTGTTTACCTTTGTAAAAATAGCCAATGGCATACCATACTGGTCCTCTTCCAACCCAGATATCAGTCCTGGAGCAAGCATCATGTGTCCTGTATTTGCTTGGGGCTGCACAGTGATTGGAAGGCTTTCTGAGCTCATGCCTTCGCTCGGAAGATTTTCAGCCTGTTCTGATGCTGTATTTTCACATTCTCTTTCTTTCAAATTAGACTCCTCCAAAACGCTAGGATCCAAGGTCTCCCAGTCACTTTCAGAGGATGCTGGAGAAGTGCGGGAAGGAACCTTCAAGCGCTGCACAGTACCATTGGAGGACTGAGCTCCATTGCAAGTCTTCTCTGACTGGGAAAAAGGCACATAACCTTTTTGACCTTCCACTGAATGGTTTCCTGCTGTCTTCCTGCCTCCCTCTCCCATTCCTAAGTTTGTATTTGAAGTATCAGCAGTAGACACAGAAACACAGCCATCTAACCGTGATGTATTTTCCTGCAAGCCAGCATCCTCCGATATGCTCTTTCTTGGTCTATACTGTGAGCAGTCAGTAAGACCATGTTCAATCATACCTGGAAAGTGATAGCACACATGAGTATCAGCATCTCAATAGAAATTTAAGTGACTTTTGTTAAAGGAAATGAACAAAGTATTCTTATGTGTATAGTGGAAATCACATGTTTTAAAACACTACTTTGGGGGGAGTGGTGTTAAAAACAAAACAAAACAAAACCCATGCTTTCTCTCCTAAAGAAACTTCCCCAACTTTTTGCTTTGAGAAGACTGGTTAGAAGCTAAGAATTAGCAAGGTTAGGGGTTTTGGTTTTGTTTGGTTTGGGGTTTTTTTCCTTTCTTTTTTTGAAAAGTGCATGTAGAAGGAAGAGAGAGGTTTGTATGTTTGTTTTTTTAAGGAACTTGACCAGAATGTGTCACTTATTCACAGTCCCATCTACCTTACCCACAGGCAACACAGAAGATCCAGTGGCTCTGATTAAGCATAAGAAGTAACCCATAGTGTGCAAATAGAAGTATTAGGAGATGTGTACATAGTACATAGACATGCATACAAGTCACCCATTTTTCAGGCAACATACCAACATAACTCTATTGTCACGTAGGAACAGTACAGCCAGTCTCAGTTACCCCCAGAAAGCATATAAAAAGAAGTCCAAACTTCTCTTCTTACCTGGAAAGAGTGACAGGACAGTCATCAGAGCTCCCACCAATCTATTTACTGGAGAAATATAAAACAGCACCTGGTGGCAGAAGAGACAGGGGTGGGGGGAACAGTGCGTGCAAGAGAGGAAAGAGGAATTAGGGAGGAGAGAATGAGAAAAAATAAAGTTATGCTTAAGTATGACAAAGATAGACAGAATACATGCAAACTATTCAAGGCATTGCTTTTTATGTTATTTTAGAAAGTCTGCTTACCAACAAAAGCTCTTACAATAGTTCAAAGTAAATACTTAAATATTTCTATTGTATTCTTATATTTTATGACATTTGTAATATATATGTTATATATACGCACACGTGTGGGTAGTACTTATTTACCAGTCATTCAGATTTTTCTGTCAGAATTTAGATTTTTTTCCCCAAATTGATCCAGTTACTGAATGACTGACAGAAAAAAGTTGTTCCTGGCATGCCACATAAATTCTTTTTCATTTGTACTACATTAAAATCTCTGTTCTAAATCAAAGCGGCCAAACAATCTCCATTCCAGAATCCTGACAAAAACCTATGCAAAAACATCTCTTCTAAGTAAATATATTAAAGATATGCAGATAAATGAAAAACAGGATAAATGCAGCATGTATTCATTACATGTATATTTTTTGGAAACAGAAGACATGACTGATATTAACTTTGGTAAAGCACTTAAGGCATACCATAGGAAAACAGAATCTCCTTAATTAAATCAGAAAGACTGGGATTAGTAAATTAGTAATTCAAAAGGATGGTGTCCAAGGCTAGCAAAGAAAGAAGAAACACAAGGTAGACTGAGTATTACTACTGGAGTTCCTCCGAGACAGGCCTTCAGGGCGGAGGAAAGCAAAAAAAAAAAAACCAAACCAAAACAAAAACAACGCACCACCCAACCCCAAACCAAAAAAACCCCATGAAAGTCAACTTGTTCAACAATGCCGTTTTCACATCCTCGAGCAGCACAATACTAGAGAAAAATACATAAGCATTGCAAGGAATCAACAATGCAAAGAAATACAGAATGATCCAACTTCATGGCTTTGCAAAACAGCTTAATAGGTATAAAAAGCAAGTTTGAGGACTTAGACTTAAAAAAAGACTTCTGCCACAAGCTAGGAAGACACTTTAGAAATGACTGATGAATAATAACCCATCTTCCACTAGTATATGCAAGGCTATAAGCTAGTGAAGTGATGGAACCAAGAGAAAGACATATGCAGTCCTAACACATACCAAATGATGTTTAATGGTACCTCAGCTAGAAATAGACTATGTATATTATCTTGTACAATTTTTCTTTTTTCTATGTTCAAGATTGGTGAATTCAAATTGCAACAGCCACAGAAAAAGCACGACGAGAAGAACAAGCAGCTCATTTGAGGAAAGAATTTTGGCTGACTCCAATGGGAATAAAAAAGTCTAACTTCTTTTAAGATGCTGCTCTATAATGCACGTATGAAAGATGGATGATACAATAGCAAGGAACTACAACAGAAAATCTATGATACCCCTACAGGTTTAGATTCTCAGATAACACGTATTCCTAGCCAAACTTATTTTTAAGCCTACAGAAATAATAAAGTGCAGAAAGAAGTACCTTGTTTTCAAGAAATCTATTCCAGTCTAGGATTTTGTTTGGGTATATCGCTTACTTAGGCTGAGTACTTTTCTATATTTGTTCCATCAAGTCCCTCTGCCATCTTTCTGTCTATATGGATGCACACTTCCTCACCCCTCCCAACCCTGTTACATGACCTACAACATTTACATCAGCAAACTGGGTGGTCCTGGCAGCAGAAAGTCAAATGACCACCATCTGGAAGAAGTCTTCCAGCCTAATAACAGCTGAGAGGTGGAAAAAAAAAAAAATAAAAATTCCTTTAGCCTGTGGAAAGGCATCAACCAAATTGCTGAGGATTAAAGGAAACTAGTCTGTGGCATTCAGGCATTTTTCAACTCAAGGAAAACTTGCATTACTAGTGGCTTCTTGCATTTAAGGTCTTTGAACTTACAGATTCCCACAGTTATTCTAGAACCTTAATATCTGCCAGAAAACAGGCAGTGCCAGAAAACTGAAACTCTTCCCTTTGAAATTGCAAGTGGTGTCTTCCTGTTTGAGCTTAGCAAAAAACAAAAACAAAGCAACCTCCAGGTTTATTCAATAAGCATCCAGTTATTTTCAAAACAATTACATATGTCTGAGTCATATGAACATGCTTGGGATACGCTCCCTCTCCCCTTTTCTTGTGCACTTATATCTTGTAGTTTGAGCAGCTTCACAAGAGAACTGTAGCTCAGTATTTTGTTTATATATGCACAAAAGCTCAACTGACCTGATGAAATGCTATCGTAAGTTTTTAAACAGACCAGTAGAGATACTTCACAAAATCTTAACTGGAAAATATTTTTTCCACTTATGGTTTTTAAAAAAAAAAAAAAAGTAATCACTGTAGACTTTCAGAATGTAAAGTTATTTTTGGAAAAAAGCTTGCATATTGAGTCTTGATTACATACATTTCTACATGTGTACTCCTGCTATGTCATAATCATATTTTCTCAGGTATACCTTTTGCTTAGCCTTTAATATAGCAGTCCTTAGCATATGGCTCTTTAATGCAGAAACTGCATTTATTCTCATCAATAAATACTTATAACTGTCAAAGTATATCTAACTTACAGAATTAAGTGACAAGTGCAAAAGCTTTGGAGAAGCCACTACTTACATTTTTAAAAGTCATATTTTACTGCCTCACAAAAGATACCTAGGCCTTGGACATAGACTTTAAAAAAAAACCAACCAAACAAACCTCAACAAACACCACAACTGTTTTGGTATCTTACAGATTTAAGTCCTACTGACTTTCCAGTTGCATCTAAGAGGAAATTCTAACGCTCCTTCTCAGCACTATGAAGAAGCTGGGTTTTAACACAGCAGGTTCACTGAAGAAAAAGTGAAATTTGGAAAACTGAAAAAAATCTTTGAATAAAAATTTTTAAAAAGCAAACAAAAAAAAAACCCTGCATAAACGTGTCTAGGAGCAGATACATAGTCATTTCACCGAAAGTTCTCGTTCCAGGGTACTAGTATATACAGAGAAGAAAACACACGTATTTACTATTTCACATCTGCTTGTACATTTTGCATATTTCACTTAAATTGCTAAGATAGCATTGCTTCGGAGGCAGTGTCATGGTTTAACCCCAGCCAGTAACTAGGACCATGCAGCCATTCACTCATTCCCCTCTCCCCAGTAGGACAGCAAGAAGAGGGAGAAAAAGAAAAAGAAACCCCAAACCTCATGGGCTGAGGTAAAGACAGTTTAATAGAACAGTAAGGGAAGAGAAAATAATAATAATAATAATAATAATGGCAAAACAATATACAAAATGAGCAGTGCGA
Source organism: Burhinus bistriatus (assembly GCA_013397275.1). Lineage (NCBI taxonomy): Eukaryota > Metazoa > Chordata > Aves > Charadriiformes > Burhinidae > Burhinus > Burhinus bistriatus. The sequence goes on along the minus strand of VYXH01011498.1, from coordinate 213,098 downwards.
TGCAATTGCTCACTGCTTGGTGATCAATTGCCCAGCCCCTCCCAAGCAGTGATCACTGATCCCTGCCCCCCAGCCAACACCCATTCATATACTGAGCATGATGTTTATAGATGGAATATTCCTTTGGCCAGCTTGTTTTCTCTATGCTCCCTCTCAGCTTCTATGGGAAACTGAAAGAGTCCTTGACTCAGTATAAGCATTACCTAGCAAAAACTAAAACAATATGTGTTATCAACATTATTCTCATACTAAATCCAAAACACGGCAAATACTACAAAAATTAAATCTATCCCAGCTGAAACCAGGACAGGCATTTCTATTTGTTACCTGCCTCAGCCTACAAAACATTACCTTTTTCTCTAGAAGAATCAATTTAAAAAGTATCAAGACCTGAAAAAACACAAAAAACAGTAAGTTAACCAGTGCCATTCATCAAAAATACTGTGCAAGCATAATCTCTTATTCAAGATCCCATGTTAATCACTGCATAACTGTCAAATGATCAAACATTTGACCAGTGAAAACCAGTGTTCCAATACCCCTTCTCTACCTGAGCACTCATTTTAAAATAGCATTTGAGACGCACAAAGAAAAACCTTAACAAATGAGAATTGTGTAATTTGAATCATACAAGGCTTTCACAAAGAATACATTGTGTAATTCCAGAATTTTAAAAAACAGTAAACTGCAAAAACATAAAAGAGTTCATCCACAGAAATACAAAAAAGAAGTCTGCAAAATATCAAGAATAGCATTCACCTCACTAATTTTAGGCATCTACAGATGAGGTATCTAGATCAGAAGCGGCTGTCCAGACTCCCTACACTCAAAGAAAAACATAGACACTTCTGGGGCATGGCTGGCAGACATCTGAAGTCAAACAAAAATGAATTCTACCTCAAAAATCTACTGAGCAGGCGCAAATACACCATGAAATCCAGATTTTCGAATTTGTTTCCTTGATCCCTCTTGGTTAATAGAAGATTCTAAAGGCTATTTGTACCTCAGCTATAGGATACTAGTCAGTAGGAAAAAGAAGGAGAGGTGCAAGTCCCCTCAGGTTCTGTGATGGCAAAAGCTGCAAAAATTACAAGATACAGGGAAAAATGCTCCAAGTTGTGTCTGCATGGACTTCAGCAATATTCTTCTATCACATTCGTCTGATAAGAAGCAGGAAATAGAAACAAGACCATAACTGATATACCACTTGCACTTTGGGACAAGACTAAAGAAATGTCACACAAACCTAGAAATGCCCAGGAATCCATCAGACAGACAAAACTTCCCAGTCTGGAACTTACTTTCACTGAAGTTATGTAGGCTGACGGGGAAGGGAAATCAGGAGGTTGTAGCCAGAAGTACTCAGGAAACAGTTTTCTTACTCCTAGATCAGCTATGCCTAGACATGTTTATTTTTCAGTTCCTCGCAAAGCATTTTAGTCCACAAAGTAAGTGCTCTACTTTATATACCCAGCAGAGAATGCCTACCTTGTGTCTAAAGTGAAGAACAAGATCCCGAGGAGACAGACCTGAGATACCAAAAAGAGAGCAATTATTACAGTTTAATAGCTAGCAGAGATACTAACTTACTTCTTGTCAACATTGTTCAGGGGGAGGGGGACACCCATTACGCATTCTATGTGAACCTGGTTATTTCAATAGCAGAACTCATATCAAATTCTTTCTTTTTAGCAGGAGCAAGAGTTAAATCTACAATGGAGACAATAATAATGTGAATAGTCACACTCGGAGTTACTCCTGTTGGCTGCCACACAGCATTATGGAAATACTGAAGTAAATACTACACTGTGCATTCAGAAAACACAGGGAAGAGTCAGGGAAGAGTCAGAATCAAATGGGAGATATCCCAAATAACAGGTACATGAAAGCTTGAGCACCCCACACCATGAAATAGTTCCATCTAAAAATTAAGAAGGTACTGTTTCCCAAAAGCAGTCAAGCAGTTGCTTGTCAGACTGTTAGGTCAAGAGGTAACATTCCTTTCACCTACAACTAACTGCTATTATGAAAGCAACACTACATTTATTTGACATTTATTTAAATCCATTAATAAAGAAATGCATAACGGAATACTGTGCAGGCACACAGACCTCTGGTGCTTAATCTGTTAACACACATGAACAAATTAGCTCAGGAAGGGAATGTGTTGATTAGCATAACATTATCTCTGCTGCTTGTACAAGTCACTTACCAAGATAAACTTGTGACCCTTCTAGCAAAGTACTGCCCAAGGAACTATTCATATGATCATAAAGTTCCTGTAAAAGTTAGAACAAAGGCAAAAACCCTCAGAAGCCATTAATAGCACATGGTCACACAAAATCCAGAATAAATAAAATTCACTTATTCAAGGATTTCAACATCTTTTTTCCAGAAAGAAAGTAAAATTTTACTATTGGAGTCAACTGAGATACAGGCTGACAGTCATGCTCATTCTTGTATTTCATTACAAATGAGAAAGTTGACCCTCTGTCAGATTAGGGTAGTTCATGTTAAGTTATTACAAGAGCTGAATAACTGAATGACGTATGCAAATGGAAGAGTTGAGCACTAATTAAAAACACTACAGTCTGTAGCCATGTACTGAAAGCTTTGTCCTGCTGCGGCTATTACTTAAAAGTTACCTTTAGAATTGAAATTTGCGAGAAGTCTTTTTCTTCAAAATATGCATGCGTAATGAGTTGCAGCTTTGCCTGAAGTAACCCATACAAAGGCTTGGAAGAAAAAAAAACAACACAAAAGCAAGTGAAGTAAGTTTATTTAGCCACTCTCCCATTCTTATCTTGAAGTATAGACACATTATTACACATAGAGTTCATGGAGGGGCGCTCCTTAGTTGCTAACTCCTGTGCTCATTTTGAGTGATAACTCTTATTTTCTTTCCATTTGCACATACTATACCATCATCAAACATCTTTCTGGAAAGTACTTTCCTGCTTTACCACTGCTTGTGCAGCTCCAGTAATAGGTCTTTCTTCAGCTTTAAGCACAGAAGGAATTTCTGTTCCCTGCCTGGTGACCAGTAGCTCTCGCTAGATAGGTAAAAATAAAAGATGCTCCTTCAAAACGGAGAGTACGCTGTGCGTTTGACTATCTTAAAACCTCTTTCATAGTTGTCAATAGCACTCTCTCCAGTTATTACAATGGCCAAACCCCTCAATCCCACTATATGAAATAAAGTTAGTAGCACTTAAGAATAATCAAAAGTGCAAACAGATATCCCAGTCCCTGACAACAGACACTTTTACAATTACTCCTACAAGGAGTAATTCAAGGCCGCTCACTCAGACGCCATAGCCTCCTGATTCAATTTTACCTCAGTATTTTGTCGCCCTCTGCAATGATTTTATTAGAGAGAGATGTTTGGAGCCAAAAGTTCCAAATAAAAATATGAAAAACAAATAATTTTTAATATGTTATTTGAAAGTGTTTGGGGAGTTAAAGAAACATTCTTACCAGCTGACTGAGAACACAGACACTTTTCTGTACTGTTTCTCGGGTGATGTCTGCTTGCCGTACTTTTAATGCCTAAGAAATAGAAGTATTACAGTATTTTTACCCACACACAATTTCAAAAAGAATTCTTTCATGGGTCTAGTAGCCACATACCACCCTCCTATTTAAACAAAATCCTAAAACTGACTGCCTTTCAACGGTGGAATATCCAAACCATGTAACAGTATGCCCTTACCTAGTAAAAATGGTCATAACACTGATATGTCAGAGTTGTGTTCTCATCTCACTGTGCACAGCAAAGATCCAAATACAGCTGTGATGATAGGCAGAGGGCTGTTTAAAAGACACTAGCATGAGAAAAAGGCAATAGCCCTGGAAAAGGCAATGGCACTTTAACTCACAAGGCAATGTAACAGAAGAGAAGCCACAACACACCACTCATTCTTCTCTAACCTGCAAAATGGACCTACAAAAATGGACCATGTTGAAAAGTCTTTGCCTAGAAAATGTTTGCTTTATACTCGAGGATTTTCTTTGGGCCACCGATAAAATAAAGGAGGTATCATCTGTCGAGTCAACTACATTCTCAGCCAGACCAAACGGTCCCAGCACTTAACAGCAGGCCTAGAAAGGGTGGGGGCAGAAATATAGTCAAATGATTCATTAATTGTACAAAACAGCAAGTGAGCGGATAACAGCCCACACATCAAAAAGGACAGATGGAAAGAGTGTTAGAGCTGTCATATGAAGCACATTGTTTTATATTCTACTTGTCCCAATGAGTTCATTTCAAACATCTATTTATCTTCTTAATCGGTTACTAAACAGCATAAACTGGAATCAAGAGCACAATAAAGCCAAGTTATTGCACAGTTAAATAGAGCAAGACTCTAAATCACAGAATACGGTGAATACTGGCTGCAAAGATGAGTGAACTAAATCAACATGGATTTAGTTCGAAAGAAACGGAACTAAAATCTGCATGTGTAAAATTTCTCCTGTAGCATGAACAGGAACTTGAAATACAATCAAGGTACGATAAACACTAAATCGAGTACATAACTTACATCTTCTGAATACAAGACTCATTTAAAACTCAAACCTGCATGGCATTCCAGATACTTGGCATTTCACTGTAAAAGGGAGTAATTAAAAATTACTTTGTAATAACTTCTCAATTGTAAAGGCACAGATCATGCTACTGTTACTACTTTTGAAAATATGGGCAGATTGTAGTAGTTAAGTACATAATTTCCTCAGTGTGATCAGGTGCACACCGTAGGTCTCATCAATTTTTCAGCTTTACTGCTAAAAGTTCAGTAACGGTAAGCAGCCACAATGACGGGAAGATTCTGGTCTAGTCTCCTTTGGCAAAGGAGGTAGGTGAAGAGAAACAGCCCTACACTTGCATGGTCAGATCCCAGGAAATACTCTAAAATTCTTCATGGTCACACCCTGGAGAAATTTCAACTTTTTCCACCCAAGAGGCCTACTTTCTGGAAACACACATTGGCCGCCTGACAGACTGTCAGCTTCATTTTGCTACTTGGTGCTGATACCTGGCTTAGGTCTCAAGAATCAAAACATATTTTTCAATTGCCTGGAACATTTCAAAAGATCACAATACGCCTGCTGACATAAAGGAAAGAAATCGTTCTCAAGTTCTGTAGCTACCTATTGCGCATGTTTTCATAGATTTTTTTAATGTAAGCTGATCACACAGTTTGACTGTTGGTGTAGTACAAGCTACTGCATTTTAGAGTTGTTAACGCATCAAGCCTATTATTTCATTAATATAATTCACAACTTGGAAAGTTACCTTCGCTTCAATCTGCCTATAGCAAGAGACACCATATACTGTGGTTCGTTCCCCACATCTCGGTGGCAAATGGAAAAACACGGTATCTACGAAAAAGAAAAGACTGTTTTGTAAGTCACTAACAAGAGTTCAGTATTTTTATTTTCAGCATCACTTATTTATAAAAGGTTTACTGCTGAAAATACTGTGACACTTATTTTTTGAGACTTTAAAAAAAAGAAAGAAAGAAAAAGTCATCTATAAAGCTATGCCTGCACCCAAATTAGTTTCCAAATTGCAAGATGCTTTGTGGAAGAAGCTCAAGCTGTGCTAATATGGATATTCTGACAACAGCCTCACATTTAGCCTGACTGAGCTCCTATAAGCCCACTGACAGGTTCTCAGAAGACGCTATCGACAGCAGAGAAGCACCACTGACACCTACACGCATGCTGCTTTCCGAATTCAGTACGGAACAGCGAAGACAAGGCACTATGAGGCAAGGTGTACAGCTGGAGTGTGATGCCATTAAGAAGGTAAATGCGATGAAGAGAGGGAAAAAAGTGACCCAGGAGGACATATACAGTTGAAAGATTACAGTAGCTACTACCACTGCCAAAGTAGACATCAGTGCAGCAGCACCACTATACTAAAAAAAAGGATTTGTGAATCCTGGTCTCACACAAAATAATTACAGTGTCTGTTCAAGTGTGACACGAAAGAAAAAAATCTCTATAAAATATGATGAGAAAGGCTTTTATGGCTTGAGATACATACACACATACATATACACAGGCACTTGCTAATACTGCAAAAAAGTTGCTAAATCCTAAGTAAAGGAGAGGACATTGTGACTGTTTGGCTTTCAAAACATGAGTGAAATCTGTTTTGAAACCAACTATTGATTTTTTTGTTTGCTTTATAGTAACAAAATGAACAGAAGAGACAATCCCATATGCATTAAGTACAACGGAAAGAGGCACTGTTTATAACAAACCTTATTCCCTTGAAGAAGTTTAATTACATTATGGAGATCATCTAGTGTTTTAGAAAGCCTTTAAAAGTATTTCCTGCACCAAGTCATCCTCTTTGTAAAAATGCAACTATCAGTGGGAATTAGTTTAAAACTCAAAAATAGATATCTAATAAAGTTACAGTAAATGTAACATAACTATTACCTGAAACATATTTGCCTGTTTCAAGTTCATGTGTATTCTTCCCTACAAAACCCAAGGATATACATCAGTTTTGTTACCAAGTCTTTTTTTTCTCTCTTACCAAAAAATACACATTGATAATCTTTTACTGCAGCAATGAAAATGCTCACAGTTAAGCATTCACTGGGATGGTACTGTGCCAAGAGGGAATGGGTTAAGTGCAGCTGCATATGATTTTCCTGGCTTTGAATGCAGCCTACTGCTCGTTATGTATTTAACACAGAAATTGAACAAAAAACATGACCCACAGCAGAGTCAGAGAGACTCTTATTGCTGCTGCTAAGGGGATTATTTTGATAGGACTTCCTTTGCTTCCAAATGAGGTCTCTGGAAGCTGAAGAATTAGGAAACTAAATACATCACACTAAAAAAAAAAAAATCTTATTAAAAGTAGTATTAAAGGGTTTCTGTGATTCTGCTGTTTTAAGTGAATTCCTTGTTTGCTGCTGTTCAGAAAAAAAGATGAAACAACTGAACATGCATATATATGTCACAGGGATGAACTGAACTGCTGTTAAATAAAGAAAGAAATAAATGCAATGCTACACGCACACACACACAAAATAACTGCAGTGAACTTGCTGGTAACTATGTGGCAAAGGAATCATGCTATCTTCATTCTGCTGACAAATACACTTAAGGTCCTGTTCCTGCCCTCTACATTTGCTGGTTTTTAAAATATGTCATTCTACAGACCTTGAATGACTTGTAGGTCATTCTAAGAATCCCTAAACTAGTGCAAGGGGGGGAAAAAAAAATCGTAATGACTAAATACGTTACAAAGCTGAATTTTAGAATTTAATTTTTCCTTTACCTCAAAACTAGATGAGGTTTTATTCAAGAGTTTATTCCTCCCCTTCAAGGAACTGCTGAGAAAGCCAGTAGCCTTGTTTTGCACTAGGACTACACACAAGTGATACGTAACCCTTAAGCTTTTATTAACATCCAATTTCTTAATGTAAGAGGTACACCTTTATGATCTACTTTCACTTTGAACTCTGAAGCAACATATCATTGCCAAGGTATTTTGCAACTTAAACAAGAAGTACAGGAAGTCTAAAAGTGAAAAGAATTGTTGATCAACTGTTCAGGTATCAGAATTTTTCTTTTGGTTGCAGTACAAGTAGTACATACAACATCCTCCTTCATTTCTTACCTTCCTGATAGTTGTGAGCGCCATCCGGTAAGGCAAGAAATGGCAAGTATTTCCATTCCTCTGGTAAACTGTGGCTGTCATGTCCTTCTCCACGCTTTAGGGGAGGATAGGAAAATTCAACCTAAACAAACAAACATAGAGGGGAGGCAAAGACAGAATACATTACTGTTACCAAACAAGCGAGCCTCTGTGATTCAGCGTAGCATCTTTTCTTTAGCAATGACACGAAACAAAGCTTTTCTTCCTACTAGAATTCCTGGCCTCTTCCTCCAAAGCACCCACGGACTGACTCATGTGTGGTCTAACTGACAGCCCCCGAGCAGATTTGGCTTCTACAGTGCTTCCACCCAGCCTAGTACCTTTTCCTCGACAGAAATATGAAGCAGATGTTCAAGCAGAAACCATCACCCAGCAGCTAAATACCTTCTGCCCTGTATGCGCACAGCCAGCAGCACATTGACCCCTGCTGACACTGCAGGCGCAGCATCACTGGAGCACACACATCCTGAAATCAGATTTGGCTTCTTGGCCCCTCAACTGCTCATGACTAGGTAACACTCTAACACATGCAAGCCTCTATTTTACCCTACTGAATGTTGAATAATCTCAGAAACTACACTGAGAGCAAAATACTGCTTTTAAATATTTTTATGCCCTTGACTGCAATGAGTGCTACACATTAGGCTAAAGTACCTCCTTTTCCTTTCCCCAAGAAATCCTGCCTTTCAATTTCACCCTTCATTTATTTGCCATTCACCTCTTTTTCCCAGTAACAGGGACAACCTTTCTATTCCTTGCACTGCACTACATGTCTATTACAGATCCTCATAATCAGCATCTTCACAGTACTATCTTTTCATCTTCTTTTCCTATGGAGACCCCTCTGGGTTTCCAGGAACCTTCACTAACTCTTTTTTCCAGAGGTACATTTCTTAAATTACTGAACAAAATCTAAACACAAATTTATCAATAGAAGAAACTGTTTAAAGATATACAACTGCTCTTGAAGGACATTTAGCTACAAACCAGTGAGCTGTAAGATGTATACATGGAAATTTTCCATGTATGTACACATGGAAAATAAAAAAGCACAACAAGGCAAGCATACAGAAAATCTTAACATTTGACTGATAAAATAAAAACATTGTAAAGGATGAGAGTACTGAAGAAGAAATGGGAAATAAATCAAGAAAAGTTAAATTCTTCACCTTAACACATGGTGTCACTCTTTCTACAACTGTTGCCAACTTGGAGAAAAAGCACAAAGGACAAGAGCGACAAGAAGTCAGCCTTGCTACTTCCTGTATCAATTTCAAGTGTTCTTATTCCTCGCATTATAAAAGAGATCTTGAAAATATCCACAAAAAATAAAGGTCTGGTGAATGACTAAAGTCCTGAGCTAAAGGTAAGTAACCCACAAAGAATAATTAAGCAAGGGGTTGGAAAGAGAGACACGCAATAGAAAGAGGATTAATTTTGACAGGGGAAGGAGGAGGGAATCCAGACTTTGACTTGTAGTTAGTTAGCAAGAATCCATAGAGCCTTTTAAACAAAACATGCCATCAAGCAAAACAGAAGAGCACCTGACTTCCAAAGGAGAGACAAACACTGGAATGAGCATCCATACAAGGAGCAGAGAAACTGCCTGCCATTTAGTACACACATAAATCCCGAGAGTTCCCTGGAATCCTTTTCAAATTACAGACTATAAAAAAATTTAAATGTTAGGAGCTTCATGTAAATATCTGCAACACAGAAGAGGATTGTACCATACAATTTGATGCTGTCCAGATTCAAACTGGCTGGCTGAAAACACTGTTTACAGAATTATTACTGGATTCTTGCAGAAGGAGTAACTTTAGCAATAAATAGAGCATGGTTCCTAAGTTTTAAAACATAGATATCTACACTAACATCCTGAATCAAGTATTTTATTTCACTGCATGGTCAATGGAGAGGGGTTCAATTCACCCTCCGCAGGAGCTTCCTTCCATTGAAACCCTGGGTCCCTTAGATTTCAGTGAATACCTTCAAAGCATCATTCCTAACAGGGAAATACTGTAAGTAAGGATCTAAGACATCATTACTTCCAAACATGTACAGAATTACATTTGTACTTTGCATACCAACCAAAATAATGAATTAGAAAACATAATTAAAGGAAAGAAGGGTAGGACAATTCAAGCTATATAAAAAACCATGTATTCACTATGGAATACTCCTTTTTTAAGTCCAGAATAAAGCCAAGATATCTGGCTCCTGTGTACTTTTGACAGCGTGAAATTTGCTGAACTACTTTGTTCTAGCTCACAATATGCTGCAATCACCTCAGCTGCAATCAGAAACTCCCAGCAACAGGGACTTCTGCAGGCTCTGACTGTTCCAAATTCAACAAACTGCACAGGCACTTGTGACACTGATGATAATCTTGTTCTGTATTAGTCTGCTTCTTTGAAAAATACGTCTTCTAATATACAGATTTCTGTATGCATGTGTGTCTAAGTAAGAGATCACAATAGCTCAGAGAAAGCAGAATTAAGATTGCTTAAGTGACCCTAAATCATCTATTTTACATCTATACTTTATGACAGACCTGATTTATGTTATGACATACTATTCCTCCCCCTCCCCAAGAGGATCCACGTAGGAAGTACCCTGGTTTCCAAGGAGGAATCACATTTGCGTAGTTTAACAGATCGCTGCTTGTAGAAGTACCACCTCATGTTGCAGGGACTGAAAGGGTGGAAGTAACAAAGCAGCAGGAAAAAGAAAAAGGACAATCCAACAGCAAGGACAGCATGCAATGCCAGCAGAACCTCCTCCCAACTCTTCTTCGACTTAAAAGTTCCCAGTGATTTCACTTCAAAGAGTTAAAACTTTTTCACAAGTAGTCACTGCAGGTGGGATTCATGTCAGCTGACTACGTATTAAAAAGCAAGATCTCTGAGCCTGTTTTCCTAAGCATTCTGCATAGTCAGAGAAAACAGACACCTGCAGAGGATGATTCATCCGATCTGTTTCTTTCCATCATCTCTGAAGAGCGCTAGCTCAGACTTCTAAGTCTAACTTGCAGATGACTGAATTAATGCAGATGAAACTCACTCTAACTGTTCCTCATCTTCTAGACACCCTGCTCGATTTCTACAGCTCAATTTCCAGACTTGCATCAATTGTAGTTAGAAATCCTTTGCATAGAAAAAACATTATTTCAAAACCAAAGTATTATAAGAATATTGAGTTGCCTTTTAAAAAAAAAAAAAAACAAACCCAAACCCCAGTTCTTTGAAATCTTGAAACTGAGCAGTGCACACGTACCAAAGTGATAACAATGGGGTAGAGAGAATCTCAGTTTTATCACTTCTGAGTATTTCAACAACTGGTGCCTCAGTAAAATTCTTGTCTCAGCCTGTGTGTGCAAACTGTACAGCATAGCATTCCTAGTTAAGGCAACTTAAAAAAAAGTTATTTTTTTCTCATCTTCCACGTTAAACCCAAGACCAACCATGATAGGGCGATGGGACTACAGCAGAAACCTGTCTCACAGCTCTTTTTCTCCTTCTTCATAGAATGAATAAAGAGGAGCTCATCTTTTATTTAAACACAATGGACTTTTAGGTAAATCCATACATATATGCATGTGCATGCATAAACATGCACTTAATTTTCCCTGTTTGACACTAACACATACATGTATTACAAAAAATACCTGCAAATACGAGAAATAAAGTCTTTCAATAAAGCTCAGTAGTAAATAGGAACAAAGAAATACACACACTTTTTCAGACCTGACTGCCCGAGCAGACTTTACAGTTTTTTGCCTCCTCAAGTGACTTAAAAAAGACTCAACAAAATGAAATTCAAATTCAAAGCTGAACTCCTCAGAGACTTCAGAATAAACTACATAAAACATGAACTAGAATTTCCACTCATTTCATACTCTTCCAAGTGTTAGGAATATTCATTACAGCTGGAAATATTGATTATGCCTGTCAAGGGGTTTTGGTGGCAATGCTTTCCGCCTGTTCAGATTGTCTTGTTCTGTAAGCAGACAGCTATTGATGGATTTCAGAACTAAAATCAATACCAAATATTGTGTTGTGATTTAGTGGAGAAATAAATAACTGTGCTCTTCACTACACAAAGTATTTAAACTCTTGAGGATTACCAAGTTAAAATAAAATATAAATTTAAAAAAAAAAAAAAAAAAAACACCCAAAAAACCACCTCCCTAAACTGAAGTACAATTGACTTTCTGGAACTGACATTTTTATTTTTCTGTAATTCTACTGCATTAACTAATCTTTTATATGCAGTTTGTATTGAATCTCACAGTGTGGATGCAAAGCACCTACTGATACACAGTCCTATCTTGTTTGTGGAATGAAAAAAAAGTCCAGGTAATCTGGTTTTGCCCTTGTCTTTAAAGGGACCTCCTAGCCAGAGTAAATTTACTACACATTCATTAACCCACAGTAAGAAAAGATGAGTGCAGGCAAGGAAAAATGAATCCCAGTTCCTACACATTTAGGAACTAACACGATAGTTTTTCTTTAAAAAAAATACATTGATATTGTCTTCTACTAAATTACAATTATACAGTCAGGAGAGAGGTTAAAAAAGGACATTGACAGAAGAGGATTTTCCAAAAGTTTACGTGGACATGCACGTATATATCAGACTCAAATATTAGACATGCAGTTGGCCTTAATTTTTGGTGAACTTTATACTCAAGTAAGGTCGTTTGCCTTATCTGTGAAAAGTGTTAAGTGTTAGCAATCACTGCAAGAGTAAGATCCTCAGTGAACACTATACAGTGATACTTTAAAATGTGCTGCCAAGTCAGTATAAACTCCCCATCCTCCCCCCTCCATCTACTGTCACATCTTTGAACTACTCCACTTACAAGTTAACCCCTCTTACTCAGCACAGTCACAATATAAGCTCTCCTCTTTAACACAGGTATTTGGAAGATTTCTCTTCACACTAGAAATGAAAAAAATCTGGACCCAAACAAGTTTTTCCATTGGTTCAATGGAGAGAGGATTTAATCTCAAATCTCTAAAAAAATCTGAAATATTTAGAGCAACTATCATGTTAAAGACAAGGATGCTTTCAGTAAGCTGCAGGATCTAATTTACAGGGAGCAAACCCATTCCATTCTCTGAACAATTGCTTTGATGATCTCTCCCATAGCTTGTACTGCACCAATAGGTAGAACAATTGCTTCAAATTAAGAAAAGGAGATCAGCAAAAACCACTCAATACATTCCTATTTAGAAAAACTTCTCCCTTCATAAATAATTTCAATACATTTCATTTTGAGGATACCAATTCTTCCTCTCTCATTTAAGAAAGAAAAGAACAGAAAAGCAGAAGCATGTTGAATATTGAGTATAATGCCAAGCGGCAGTGACCAAAATACCCCAACAGATTAAAGTGACACCTAAAATTTGATCCCTCATTTCAAATAAGTCAGTATTTGTTCTTTACTTGAAGTAGGGATTTTTAAAAGGCATTGACATATTAGTCCTAACATAGCGAGATCCAGAGAAAACCAGCACACCAATGATTTTATCTGAATCACCCTAACAACTGCAGCATGCAGCCAAATGAAACCCTAAGAACATTGTTAAGTCAGCACTGAGAACAATTTATTATTTAAATCACAATTTAATCAGATTTAAATGACAAACTTTCCTCATTGTTGTGTGACAGAACCAACAGATCAGGATCTACAAGTTGAAGAGCCCATCCATATAACAATAATGCCTATGCAGTAATATGATGACCTCTAACAACAGATTTTTAAATATCTGTTATATATTTATATGTGTAATAACTATGTATAACACACATGCATATTTACAAATATGTACATGTAGAATAAACAGGTATGATACATATTTGTATATTTAAAAATCCATTACTTACACACAGTAACACTGAAGGAAATCCATGTATTACAAAGAGGTAGGGCATAGTCTCTTCTACCCTTCCAGTTCCCGAAACTGGAACTTCCTCACGTTCCCATATCACCAAAGCTATAGTGCAGCCACTTACACAAGTTCTAAGACACCATTTGTATTGCTACAGACACACAATATAATCATTCAAGTTTGCTTTGAAAACTCTGACTAGGTTAGTAAAGTTTTGACTCTCAGGCCCTTAAAAGATAAAATAACCTGAAACACCGAAACCTTTGTATTTGTTTCCAAAGTCATGCTAGTAGGCATTTTAGACGCTCTTTCCAATTACTTAACACTTTAATTTTATAGTCATACAGTTCAAGTCAGACATAAATCCTGTGCTTTGGAACTTTTGCTCCTATCAGTCTCCCTAAAGAAAGTATATAACAACCCCGCCAAACACACTCCTCCCAGAAGAGGAACGTAATACTACTGCAACCATTCCAGCCTAGAGGACTTGCCAGGGAACTCTGTGCCCTCAAGACAAGACTTTGTGGCCTGACAGAAATTAATTAGAATTCATACAGGAGGAACTCTTAAGAAGACAGGAGGTACCAGAGAGGGCAGCTTCCTTAATGAAACAAGAGAGGGCTCTACTCCTCACTGACGTCTGCCCAACACAGCAACTAGTATAGACTGGGGTCAGCAGCAGCCGATTTTCCACCCACACAACCTGCTGCGCCCATCGGCTCTTAATGGACACACAGGGACTAGTGGCATTTCCTCTCCCCCAGGACAGCACCCAGACCTCATCACACACGACACTCAGACGTGCGTTCTTTCCTCAGATCTGCTGCATGCCCTGGTTCCCAATGGGAAGAAGCCCACACAGGCTGGCAGGGAGTTGTCAAATGGTACAGTGAATCCTTCTTTTCACGGGAAAATGGAGGACCAGGACTGGAGGCACACTTTAGAGCGCATCTACTTGTCAGTCTAGAAACAGCCATTGTGTGTAATTCACATAGCACTTACTGCTGAACTGATGCAGTCCAAGCAAGCAATCACCTTGTCTAGTGAGCCAACAAGCATTCAGGTTCCTTACCATGGGACATCTGATGATCCCAGAATGGCTCCTAGTGAACATGCTCCTTCCTTACAAGTTTCAACATTAGATTTACTCCTGAGCAGACAAATCCAGCTCACTACCAAGCATGAGGCTGAGAACCTACGCAAACACAGTAAAATCATGAAGTAAAAAACATGCTCTGCTCTAGGTAACCCCAAAGAAGCAGGCAGCCCCGTGCACCAGCCTCCAGCATGTCAGAGCAGGCAAGGAACTTGCCTTCACATCTTGTATCCACAACTTTCTGAGAGTGCTTTCAGAAACAACATGCCTGCCTAAGTGTATTAATTCGGCACCTCATACAAGCTATGGGACAGATTACCAAAATTAGACACACATAAGGCAATATTAGGACAGGGGACACAAAGTTGAGACTTCCAAGTTCCAATTTACTCCAACTTGAGTGACCTCTGTTCAGTGATTTTACAGCTTTGAACCTCCATTATATATTTATGTAAATTACGTTGCCACCTTCATACAAGTGCTGAGAGCCTGAGTTACTATTCGAAAGCATTGTGAAATAGGTAGATGAAAGGTGCGACATAGCTACCGGTATACACATTCTACTGATTTAGCATTCATTCATTTATTCAAAAGAAAGGTCAACATTCCTGGTACAGCATGTATAAACAACTACTCAGATGTTATGACACATACAAATAACAGACGGATCGTAAGGTGAAAGTAAACGATGATGACTATGGAAAGTATTGCACAACCGCAAATAGGTATTTAGGAGCCTCCTCTGCATTCACACATCAGGGCAACTCTGGAATCCTTCAAAGAAATACTTTACTTCCTGTCCAGGACTTCAAGGAAGCAACTGCAAGATTAACAAAGCATAGCGCTCTTTAAAGCTTGAAAAACTAAACAAAGAAACAAAGCAAACAAACAAAAATCCACCATACCTGGGAGTTTTTCTTGAACAATGAACACAAAATACTAAATAAGTGGATTACATAGGCATGCAAAGAGTGGAATCCACCATTAATTCTACACCCGAGATCAGAATCTGTGGTATTGTTTACAGAAGTGTGAGACAGCAATTACGCTGAGTACTCAGCAATGTATTGTGTGTATGTAAAACAATTAGCACCCTGTGCTAATTTGAGTAGCCTTTTTAATAAAAGCCAAAAGCTTCTTTAAAAGTTTCAACCTGTTGAACATAAGCAAATCCATATATATTAGACAACAGGCTAATCTTTGATACTCAATCTATGCTATGATTAACTTTATGAAGAGATTTTATGCTAATAATGGTCCTGTAAAAAGTTTAAATAATATTATTACAAGCAGGGAACAAAACCAAAGGAATAGTGCTAATGTTTACAGGTTATCATCAACAGAGGGACGAAGAAAGCTCTTTGGCTTGATTCCAGCCTAGTTCCTTTTCAAGTTATTTTTTATTTCTGTTGTTCCTTTAAAAGGATCTCGTTTAATCACTAGAGAAGATTACGTATTGCATAATAGCTGCCTATTGTGCTCCCCCCAAAACAAAGGCACAAGGACTTTCAAGACAACAAAGCATACACTTCACTTACATGGTTAAGAGTGTCAAGCACACCTAACAGAATCCTAGCAATTACCAGGTTGGCAGAGATCAAGAAGTAAAAAAAGTAATTCTCCAGTAAAGCAGAGTCTTAGAAGACAGGCTAGAAGTGTTCCCCTTAATGAAAGAAAAGAAAGATGCCTCCAGAAGGGCTGCTCGGGGAACCTACTGAAGAGAGCAACTTAGGTATCAGCTGTTTCACTCCTGATCTTAAGTTTCCTTTGCATGCCAGGAAGAAAACCTATGGTCAGGCAAGACAGGGAGATCGGTCTTCAAACACAAACACATACCCACACAGGCAACTCAGACACTACATGGGAGAAAGCAAACATCACTTTTACATGAAAAAGTTACAGTACTGTGAAGATGCTTAGGACAAACTTTGGGATTCCACAGGAATATGCCTTTATTTCCAATAATCCACCCCGTATCTGTGACGCCAAGTTTGAAATGTCATTCTCCACTGGCGTACAGAGAAGTGGGTCAAGATCAGCTGCCATTATTTTACAGAACAAGGGTCCAAAGCAAACAAAAGCAACCAGCACTGTGAGCAGTCCAGGACACACACAGCAATTTCCCCACTATCCACACTTCCCTTTCCCTCACCCCAACACACTTGGAAATGCATGTTTAAGTCAAGAGCAGTATGGAAGGTCACAAGGTTTGCACAAGGTCCGAAGTGATCTGCAGAACTGCTGAGGATACTGAGTGCAGAAAAGTTGGGCCTTTCCCCAAATGAAGTGAAATTATGTACGACCTGAGTTTACTCCGACGCAATAGCCTCAAAGTCTCGTAGGATCAAGAGAAGATGGGATTTCTTGTGCCAGGTCAGGTAGTATGGTAGTAAAGGGACCACTCACTTCCTCAACAACCAGCCAGGGGACTTACAGCAACTTCTGTGTCACTTTCTTACCTGCAAGTATTTCCAGCTTTGCTGAAACTTTCCTTCCTCTCCTTTTCAAATAAATCAGTTTTCGTTTTAACTCTGCCTTCAAAATGAATTACTTTTAGAGTACTCAGGATATTTTAAGCCTTACTACAGCCTCGGAGACCATTATCTCTCTGCCTCCCCATGTAAATAAAGCTTGGAGACAGAGAGTTCAAATGAGGATCGTGGCACACAGGTTCACTAGTGGAGAACTACACCTTATAACTCTCCGTGTTCCACCTTCACCATAAAGCAAAGGTCTCTCTGTGTTTTTTTCAACACACAGCTTGCATCTACTAGTCAAGCTCTGTTCAGGTTACAGGTCTTGCTAAAGACCTCTGTCGTAAGATAGCTAAGGTCATTCCACACCATTTAATGCTTTCAAAAATTAAAGTGTTCTAAGGCAAATTAAGTGCTTTATTGCATGCTTGTAATGACAGGAAGTGTTTCACGATTCTGGGAAAAAAAAGCCTTTCCCTTCAAATGCTTTGAAATCACTAGCCACCAACTATAACAGCTCCTTGGAAACTGCTGAGGAATTTTTTATCAGACGCTCCAGAAGAAGGGAACAAACAGCTCTGAGATCCAAATCTTACCATCCTGTAGTGAAGCAGGAGATCAACAGAACATAACAAGAGCCAGCAAGCTGGACTAGTAACCTGCTGCAGTAACTTACGAGTCAATCAGCTACAGATACTTCAAAACAGATCACATCATTTCTGTGGCACGCTTCCCTTATTATCAATTTATGTCCTACTGCTTTTGTGACGTGAGTCCTGTAGAACCTGAGAAACATGTAGAAACTCCTACCACACCAAAACTGTGTGTTTTGCATTAATGGACAAGAGTGTAAGCAACTACCTATGATGAAGGGCTGCGTTTGCTGTTCCTTTCTCCCTAGGCCACTCCTCTTATCAGTAACAAACAGGTACAAAAAAAGCTGTTTTGGGGGGAATACTAACTAAATGTTTGACATTTCATTTCAGATGAATGAAAATCATGATCAGATGAATACTACCCATGAGCTCTGCCCATTTTGGGATGTTTGCTACTTAATTACACACTGAGGAGGGTTCCCATAACAATTCAGCCAGACAGTAAAGAGCAGAGAAACCTGTCACAATGCTTGGTTAACATCAACTGTCGTTCCCTTCTTTAACAGACCTGTCGAGAAGTTGTCAAATACTAGCTGGACCTAGTTCCCAGCCAAGCTTCTCCTCCCATTCTCCGAGCACTCTGCCGTAACGACCTCTTCTTGGCAAAGAGATACAGCGACCAGCACTTTTTGAACATCCCACTTGTACCACAGTCCAAGTCAGTAACTAAGAGGCCCAAAGAGGCATGCTGGCAACCTGCTCGTGTAAGCAAACAAAAGCCTACAGCTTCTTCAAAAGCTTACTCCATACTTGCTAGAGAAAACTCCTTCCAAGGTGTTCAGGATTTTTAGCTGGAAAATGCAACATGCTGCTTTCACACAGCACAAAGCCTTCCTAACAGTGAGGGGCAACTCCAAGTTTTTAACAATTGCGCTGGAAACTGCATCCTCGGACTAAACAAAGTACATATGGTAAACCTTCACTTTGTCTCTTACATAACCCTACTTCACCCAGCAAGAAGACCCATGGTCCAACAGTGGGCCCTTAGAAGGAGCATGTGGAACAACCATCACCCTCATGCTATCAGTCAAGAGACACACAGAAACAGACCAATTCCTTGACTCTCCTCTTTCGTAAACAAATGCATATGGATTGTTTCTAAAGTCTATGCAAGAAAAAGATGTTCCTATACATTTCTAAACTGCACATATAACTCTCTGCTCTATAAGTTAAATGTTCCTTATACTGTAAGTTAATCAACAGGAAGAGCTGTACATTTCAGAGATCAGGATCTAACCAGAACAACACTTGTCTAAGAACACGTAAAAATCCAATTACATCCCTTACCAACAGCTATCCCAGACAGAGAATCCACGTCAGAGCTCAGTTTCAAGTTACACACCTCTGCACACATCAGCTTTACACCACACATATATTTCTATCTCCTTCCTTCCATACAGCAGTTTCAGAGGGAAAGTCAGCTAGCAAAAATACCTAGCCTTAAGAAATTCATCAGAACGTCTAACACCATATGCATTTCCTAGTAAGACTATTTGAGAAAACAGAGGTGGAAACACAGAACCCAAAAGGAGTCTTCTCAGGCAAATCAGGTAAATTCCTGTTATGACAGGCAAGCTAGCTGTATGATCTCTCATTCGTAAGCCCACCAAATCACCCTGCTTTACTGTCATTTGAAAGCTGATTGGAACTTTGCTTTTCTGCAATTAGTCGTCTCTTGTATGCAATCTACAGCATGTCCATAGATGGTTCATAACCACTTGTTCTTGTGCCAACACTGTCTTTTAGATTAAATGGTTGGTTTTTTCTCCTTATTTTTCACTTTCCAACAGTCTCCTGGAATATAGTTGCATTTAACGGCCATTATCAAACATGACAATCAAAAGGAGAAGTCCCAGGCTGCCACTTTTTAAGAGACACTCTTTTCCACCCCCATACTAGTCTCCTTGTGTCCATGTTAGCTGTCTTCTGCAGATGTTTGCTCAGCAAACAGAACCCGTAAACCAACGGCCTCAAAACTAATCCACCAAAACAAGGCTTACTTTTTGGTCACCTCAGTTCCCCGTTTCAGCTTACCACACAACTGCCTCTGCTTTCCAGTCGTGAAGAGCAGAAGAAAAGGGGAGAAGGAATCCATATTCCCAGAGATAACTTATAGTTTTCATATGAATACAGCCTCAAAATCCGCTTTGTTAGCCTGCCTAGCCAAGGTCTTCTACATCCTCCCTGAAAACAGACTGCCCAAGGACTATTTCATTCATTCCTGGAAGTGACAGAGAGAATCCAAATCCATTTTTCTGCAAGGTGGATCAGAATTTTTAAACATCAATAAACTACAGGACAGTTGTTGCCACTCTCGCCCCCAAATCATACCACTTCTGTGATCATATGCAGTCTCTTTTCTCTTCCAGAGGTCTCCTCTTGTTAATTTCCAAGCTTATATTGTTATTATTCATTCCTATTGCATGACTTTGTAATGTACCCCATTTCTATCATTCCAGCATTCCTATATCATCTAGCTCTTGCATGACATTCCAGTCCTTTTTTTTTTTTCCCTGTAGTGCTGTGTGGTCCATTATCAAGTTCCAGGCAGATTTGAGCTACTCTCTTTCTTTTACAGAGAAAGTAAATCAATCATATATTCTTACAAAAGATGCAGGTCAGTTAGGCTTGATCTATCTTTAGTGAATGCCGATAGGACTCAGTCTACTTAGTTTCATGTTGTTAATTAATTCTTTCCTTCACAAATTCTCTAGAGCCTCACATACTACTGATGTCAAACTCATTAGGCTACAGCTGCGCAGCTCCCTGCCTCCAGTTCTTTTCGGAAACGATTTTTACAGTTCAGTAACAAATCTGCTAAGTCAGAGGTAAAATACACTTAAAACTAGATTTCTGGTTAGATTTCCCTTAGGATGGATGCCTGACTGTTTGTGGTTTTACCAACTGTCATTCTATTCCTGCAGTTCTTCTCCCGGTGACACAGCTACACCATTCCCTTCCCCAAGCATCTTCCTCTCCAACTTCTCAGTTCATTTCTTGACACACTTAAAGGAGACTTTGATTCAGAGGTATTCTGACCCAGTTTTTGACAATGCCTGAAAACGTACTTCTACAAATATTTTACTGGCAGCAAGATAAAATTCAGTACTACTAATTTATATTTTGGGGTTTGTTTTGGTTTCTTTTTTTCTTTTTTTTTTTCTTTGTTATAAGGAAAGAAATACAGGCCCCAAAAGAAGAACAGAAGCAGCAAAAGCCACCTCTGCTTTTGTTTCCAACCTATGTATTTTCGATGAGGTGAACATGAAGGTGAGGGTAAAAATGCACTCTTCTTCCTACAGACACCCAACTAACGCACATCTCCTAATGGTCTTTGACAAGAAAGTGACTGATAAATATTGCAAACTTTGCAACCAAGACGATCTAATTACTTCACAGGAACTGATCCTGCAAACATCCCCATGTGAACAGCCCCTAGACACCCTGAGGAGAAAGGATGCATTACAAAACCATGCAGATCTTTCAGAAAGAGATGGAAGAATGCCTACAATGAGTTATTGCACTTCACTTCAGCCTCTGTTGGTAGGAGGAATTGTTTTACATATCACCATGCTGTGCTTGTTTCATTTCCTGAAGCATTAACAAATACTAGTTTAACTCTCTGGTACCCTGTATGAAATGTGTTCACGTCAGACCAATTCTTGTATAACAACAACCATCACATTCATTATTTTTTTGGCAATTTTTGTAAAGACTAAGAACGCTCCATTGAAAAAGACTCCCTCCAAGTCCAACATTATATCAACCTGCTCTTGTCACAGCAAAGTAACTGTGTGTGCAGCCCAGCAGGGCAACAGCATCTCCTGTTTCAAGGGTTAAAATAAAAAAATAAATAAATAAAAAAAAATCAGGGTATAAACCACCTGTGAAATTCACAACATAAAATTCTTCTACCTTACAGGCCACACGGAGCAGCCAAGCATTTATGAGAGACGGGAAGAGGCACGCAAAGGAAACTTAAATCAAGGGTGGACTTACACCCTGGAGCCATCAGGCTGTTTGCCTACAGGCTGTACCTGCGAAGAGTTCAACGCGGTGCTGCCCGGCGGGAATANTAGGCAGAGCCCATTTCCAAGCCTACCACAACCAAACACCTGGCAGGTGGAATCAGGCATGTGAAAAAAAAAAAAAAAAAAATTTAAAAAGTCGTTTTTCTCTTAATCCTCTGCCTGAATGCGTTAAAGACGCACAACTCGCAGCAGACAGACAGGAGTGCCACGACTCGAGCCCTCTCCCAGCGTTCATAGGAAAAGCCGGGGCGGAGGGGGAGGACGCACGGACACGGTCGGACGGACGGCGGGGAGCTCTCCCTGCCGGCCCCGCTCCGCCTCACCCCCCGGCGGGAGCGCCGGGGCAGGGCAGGGAGCAGTCACGTACGCAGCTCGATAAACATTAACTGCCCGGCGCTGGCTGAGTCACGGCCCCGCCGGGCAGCCCCCGCCCCGGACCCTGGCTGAGGCAACCCCCGGCCCGGTCCCTCTGCGGGGGGAAAGGGGAGGCCGCGGCCAACTGCGGCCCTAACGCGCTTCGCCGCTTTCAAACCGGCCCCTCAAGCTAAAGCAATGGCGCCCGCCCCCACCAGACGCGCCCCCTCCCCGCAGGGGCTTAAGCCTGCCCCGCCGGCGCCGCTCAGCGCGGGGGAGGGCAGGGAGGAAGCGCCGGAGGGGAGAGGCGGGAGACGAGGGGCAGCCACCGGCGGGCGAGGAGGCGGGCGGCACCCGCGCCCCCTCACCTGGCAGCCCTTCTTGTGGTGGAAGCCCACCACCACGATGTGCAGCACCGGGCCCCGCTTCTCCATGGAGCCCCAGCGATGGCCGCTCTGGAGGATGCCGCCGTGCCTGGCCGCTCGCTCCGCCTCCCGTCGCCGAGGGTCCGACAGGGACGCGGCCCCGGCCGCCTGCGCTTCCGCAGCGCCTCCTTCCTTCCTTCCCTCCCTCCCTCTCTCCCTACCGCCGCCGGGGCGGGGTTTCGCTTCGGCCCGTCCCCTCAGGAGTTGCCTTCCACCGCGGAGTGCGGGCGGTAGGCGGTGTCTCTGCCTTNCCCCGCGTCCCTGCGGGCACCGCTGCTGCTGCCAGCCTCGGCGGGCCTGCGAGTAGGGGCGGTGACGGTGCCCCCTTCTTCTTTTCGTCTTCCTTTCTGAGAAAACGCTCCTCTCAAACCCCCCCCTGAAGCGCAGAGGACAGCACATCCTCGGGCTGCGTCCTTCCAGCGTGAAGCGGTGCGGATTAATGGCCGCGCAAAATGAAGTCTTGGGACGGTTTCAGTCCGGGTGTGTCAGGTTGGCTGCTGAAGGTTAAAAATGAGAAAAATCGAGTTAAAGCTTCTCCCGGTTCTGCTGCTAAACACAAATTATGATACTCTAGAAAGACAGTTCAAAGACTTGTCCAACAGCACAGGCAAATTTAGTGTGACATAAAAAAATTGTAAAAGATCTTTTACTGCACTCAGACCATGCTCCCTCTTTAACCTTTGTTATGATTCAATTCTGGTTATTTAAATCAACCACATTTGCTAGAGACTGCACTCTTAATAATTAAGATTCTCTGTGGAAATGGAAGAGATTTGTTTTGAAAAGAGTAGTGCTCAAAGAAAATCCCATCACTGACACAGTACCCAGAGGCTCAAATTATAAAAATACAGCATGTAATTACATACTGTTCCTCAACTCCAACAGAAGTGCCATTATAGAAAAAATACACTGTAGGGAACACAGGCTAAGCTACAAGGAACAATCCAGCTCTGGTAAATGAATGATTTCTCATTAGTTTTAGTTCGTAACTTACTGTTTAGTATCATTTAAAAAAAGAAAAATGTATGAAATATTGGCTGTTACCTCCTGCAGTAATGAGATACCTCCCAAAAGATGCATGGGAATGTTTATAGCTCATACTCAGTTCATTGAGGAAACTGCAGTCTGGCATTGCTCTTACTGCTATGGATTTTGCATTATAGAGGCATCTCAATGATACTGGTGGATAATTGTGGCTTATTGCTTCTCTGAATAGATTATTAGATTTTATTTTTTTTCTGCTTGAAATTTTCTTCACCGCTAAGGCAATAAAAATGTTGGACTGACAACATCAGCCTGTTCTAGGAAAACTGACTGGTTGACATAATCTATGGATTTTTTTCACAGCTCACACTGCCTGTATTTCTGAGAAAGAAAGGAAGGTGAGAGCTGCTACAAAATGGAAGCTCTTGGAAAAGTCTCATTCGGAATTTTCCTAAAGGAATTTTCATTTGCAGTGCATAGCTAACAAATAGCAATGAAAACTCAGCTCTACAGTTCTTCCATTACTCAGAGGTAATATTTTACTTAAGATCCACCAGCTATTATATAATTACCACAGCAGTGGTAATTTCTTAGTCATTCTGCATTTCATAACAATAACAAGGCATTCTCAGCTTGGCTTGTGTGCAGTGAAAATTCTTGAGATGGATAAACTTTACCTGGGCAGTATGATAGTTTGTATCTGGAAGTAACATCAGAGATGAGCAGCGCCTCTGGCAGCTCTGCTCTAGTTGTTAGGTATAGCCCAGCTTACTAAAGAACAAAACTCTGAATTTGAGGAGACAAGTGTGTGACTTAAAAAATAGTCATTCTGGGATTTCTATTGAAGAAAAGCATAAATGAAGTCCTGGCATGGATGTGAGGTTTGTAACTAATTTCTTCTGGATAACAATTTCACTTTGTGTTTGGAGTAGATTTTTTTTTTCCTGAAGCTCTTGTCCTAAATTTTATGCAGTAAGGATCATTAACACTGTTTGGGATTATGATCTCTCACTTAGAAGCTTTTGTAAAATAAATAGGAAAGAGAAAAGACTACAAAAGTATTGACTGGACATAAATTTAATGAATGTCTCACAATATTACAAACTGGAGAACTTTTAAAAAAGGTAAAAATCTCAGACATGAATATAAAAACATAGAAAAATACCCATTAGTTAGGTAAACAAACAAAAACAGCATGAAGAACAATGTGATTCTTTTATGTGAAATATGAAAAAAAGAGTAAGACAAGAGGAGAAAACACTGCCGTGTGAAGGACCATCCATGTTCATTATGGTGAATGAAGGTGCACAAGAATTTCATTAATGCAATGATTAGGGAAAGTTTCCCCTCACTGACTACATCCATCTTCCACATGGGGAAAAATACTTGGTTGAAGTTATTTTGGGGTAACCGCAGGCAGCCCTTTACTTCAGCGGATGGCGGCAGCAAGTGGTTGGGTCTGGATGCAACATGGCAGCTGATGTGACCCCAAGCCCGCCTCAGCCCCTCTTGCTGCTTGGCAGGAAGCTCGAATGGGGTCGGCAGGGTGTGAGGGCGGGCA
Source organism: Burhinus bistriatus (assembly GCA_013397275.1). Lineage (NCBI taxonomy): Eukaryota > Metazoa > Chordata > Aves > Charadriiformes > Burhinidae > Burhinus > Burhinus bistriatus. The sequence goes on along the minus strand of VYXH01011498.1, from coordinate 187,933 downwards.
GCCGCCTCGTGCCAGGCAGGGGTTTCCTCACCCAGCCTGGGGGGTTGTGTGTAGGGGGAAGCGGTGGGATGGCAGGGGCGGGCCGGCGTGGAGGGGCCTGGCTGTGCCCCTACTTCTGCTCGGGACAAAGTGTGTGGGTCTGGCCGCTGTGTCCGGCATTATTGGCCAACAAGGGAGAAATCATGAAGTAGCTGGGGGTGCCAGCCCATCAGTCAGACTCTGCCCCAGGCGGTGGGGCCTCCCGCTGCTTGGGAGCCACGTGCGGGTTGGTCACTGGCACCAGCCCTGTCCGCAGCAGCAGAGAGGTGCTGGGACATCCTGGTCTCTGACCTGGACAGCAACCGGGGAGGTGGCTCTGGGCCATGATTTGGGTGCAGAGCAAAGGCTGGCTTGGGATGAGGGTTGGTTCTCAGCCCTCAGATGGCGATGAACTACGCAGCAGCGACACTAAGGTGTTCTCACTGGAGGGGATGTGTTCCTGCTGCGTTCCAGCCTATTGTCTCAGAAACTTGTTTATGTACTGGCAGCAAAGTGTGCAAGGACACTAGAGTGAGGCCTGTCTTTTCTCCCCACTCTTGCAGCATGTAGACAAGTGGTCCTTTGATGTATTGGCACTAAATGACACCAGTGGGAATCACATGCTGAAATTCATTTTCTATGAACTTCTCAGCAGCTATGATATGATCAGCCGTTTCAAGGTCAGTAGATGGGTCTCTTCTTCCATCTCGGGTTTTGTTGAACTTCCCTCTCATTCTGCTTTGTTCCATTCAAAATGCCATTTTAGCACTATTTGAAGGCTTTGTAGACACTGTAGTTCCCCTAGAAGGTTAAAATAATTTTTTTTTGCAGTAAGCAGGACCAAATGTAATTTGACCAATGCATTTAATTGCAGTAGGGCAGCATGAAGTAGGTGGAGTTCCAAACAGGCTTTCCCATGGGAAAGACTGCATTTGATCCTTTGGGAAGGATGGTGTCATTCTCCTGAGATTCATAGGACTCTCAAGCCTGCAGGGAAAAAAGGAGAGATTGGATTCCTACAAATGTTTGCAGACACAAATACAACATATCTTCCCCTCCAACTTTGAACAGACTTAAATTTGGATAGCAGAAACATTGCTCTCAGATCCTGACCTCCCCACCCAAATACTCCGCTGTCCCTTCCTCCATTGACACTTCCACTCCCCGGGGGTCCCCGCTCACTTTGCCTGGAAAGGGTTTACAGATCTCTGGCTCCTGTACATCCTCAGGAACTGCCTGTGCCTGATGAGAAATGTTTGAAGAAGATAACTGGTCAGAATTGTTTCTTTAGAAAATCTTGACTGTGAGTAGTAAAGCAGAGATACATTCCAGTGGGTTGTGAGGGGAGCAGAGAGAGGCTTGTGACCTCTGGGTGCAGGTGTTAATTATTTGTGAAGTAGAAACCGCTCTTTGGGGCCTCTGATCAAAATGCTTCCCTCCAAAAGCTAGCCATTAAACGTGATTATTTTGTTTGTAATTCTGTGCTGTTTTCCTCAGATCCCCACTTCTGCCCTGGTGTCCATTGTGGAAGCTCTGGAGGTTGGCTACAGCCAACACAAAAATCCTTATCACATGTGGCATGGATGGTCCATGACCTCCCTTTCAAGACAGGTGTAGTGGTAAGTACACAAGACAGCTAAAGCCAGACAACACTGACAGGAATGAATTGAAGGCTTAAAGAAAAAGAAATATTTAGGACACAGTAAATTGCCACAGTGTTTGTCAAGACAAACAACAGAAATGTCGTTGAAGACGGACTAGAGAAGTTGAAGGCAGACACATTCTAGGGTGGTGATCAGCCATTGCAGTCTGGGTTCAGCTGGTAGCTCAGAAAGTTGCTGACCCACTCAGTGGGGAGAATAAATGGTAGGAAAGGCTCAACGTGTACAGGATATATATGTATCTCATTCTCTTCCTCTTCTTACTCCTGGTTCCTGCTGCAGACAGAAAAGGGAACGAAATGATGTTTAGTTTGATCCCGTGTGGCAGCTCTTTTCCAGCTGCTGTTCGCTTCACCTTTTCCCAGCATCTAATTTGCCCTTGGCCCATGGATTGGCAGAACCGTACAGGCAAAGGTATCAGTGAAAGGGATATTCATCTGTTCAACATTTTGCACTGTTCTGTCTTGTTAAACCATGGCCATTCACTGGTTGCTCTCTTTGTGTCTGGTACTTGAATACATGCAATTCTATTGTATTGTGCTTTGTTTCACTGAGGCCCCTTCACTGATGATTGTGCAGAAGCAGCAAAGGTAATCACTTCCAGGTCCAGGGAGTCTTTGCAGTGCAGAGCACATGTGTGAACCCAGATCAGCAGAGTTGAGGCTCTTACTGTGGCTCCTGCCTTCTTGAACACTCCCACATCACTCCAAGCTCCATAACTGGGAACTGTTGAAGAAAAGGATGAGGGAAACCCATGGTTGCATGTGACTTGGCCCAACGAAATTCCAACACTTTCTGATGCTGTACCTTAGATAGGCTATAGGAAATCACCATAAAAGTTGGCAGTCAACATCACCCGTGGCAATACTTGTGTCTCCCACTCTGTTGGTGACGCCTTTTTCTGTGCAGCTCGGTGAGAAACCTGAACAAATGCTGCCGCCAGCGTGTAATGGAGCATAGGACAGAGAGGTGCAAGCTAACAAGGCATAGTGCAGCTTCTGCTATGTCTTCTAGGCCAATTTCAACAACTGTAGAGCTGCTTGCGCTCGGGAACAACCTTTTGTGCGTATGGTCTGCCTTTCTGCAGTCCCTTAATTGCCGCAGTAATGTTGTTTTCAGTTCTGAAGCCAGACCTGGATGCTCTTCCCTGAGGAGTAACATGCTCCAGTGCCTCCTGTAAACATGTCCCGAGTCTCCTGTGTTGAACTGCGCCTGTGAGTTGCAATGTTTACTAAAGACATATTTGGAAGGAGTCAGGCCCTGTATGTCTCAAGACCTGATCCAAACTGCCCGATTCTGATTAAAGTTGTGTCACTTGCTCCTGATTGTGCCTGAAATAAATAGGGGTTAGGTCAAATTTGCAAGTAATACAGATGCATACTCCAAACCTCCCGTGAGATCCTAAGTTGGTCAGTGCTGCTTTTAGGGCCATTAGTTAATGAAAATGCAGTGAAGGCTGTAGTCAGTAAGAATAATACAATGTTGAGTAATGCGAATTGCATTGTAATGGTGAGTGAATGGATCCCCTTTTTCTCTTCAAACCATTGAAGAAGGACAGTTTTCACTTGGGGCTACTCTGCTTCCAAAAGTGACTGGATGGAAACAGCTGCCCAAGTGCAGCAGCCCTCCTGCCTGTGGATGTTCAGAACTGCCTTTTTCCACCTTGCTGCTTCTTGGTCTGTTAGTAATTTGGCTGCAACTCATTCATCTGTGAATGAATGAGTGCTATTTCGTTCTAGCCCATGTTGCCGTGTGGCTGAATGGGGTTTCGTATTCTGTCTCTGAGCACAATAAAGCTGGGCAAGTGCTAAAAAAGAGAGAACTGGAAGGACGTGAAAATACATGAGTAAGTGATGGAATAGTTTGAATTTTTTTGCTCTATGAGGGAGAGAGATGATGTAGCAGATAAAAAGAAAAAAAAAACCAAAACAAAACCCAAAACACCAAAATAACTCCCCAAAACCAAACCAAAAAGCCTCAATGTTTTTACTTATGTACAGAGCAAACTTGATATGAAGTCACAGAGGTGCACCAAGACTGTGAGTTGAGTGTGTTCCCTGGTTTGCTGCAAGCCCTGGGCTCCAGTGACCTGTGCTGGTTCTCTGCCAGTCTGTCCCATGGCTCTACATGGGAGCAATCCAAATAGTGCTGTTGATTAGAAACCAAGATGTAAATATAGTTGACACCATGGCCTGCTCCCTACTGGCTGTGGGCTTAAAGACTTTAAAGCCAGAGGAGCTCAGGAGCTCACAGAGGTATTTTTTTCTGTAGAAGCAAAGCTCCTACTATTAAGATGAAGCCTTTTTCTCATGTCTCATGAACTAGAGATGTGATGCTGCTTCTGTGCACATTGGCAAAGAACACTTGCATTTGACTGCTCTCATATTTCTTCTTTGATAATAAAGACTCAGGAAGCAGGAGACATGAGCCCATGGCTTGTATACTGCCAAAGAGACTAGTGATGCAAGCTGAAGGAAATCAACCTCGCTTTTCATGTTTTTTTATATGAGGCCTTTGCTGTTCTGAATACCAAAACTAGCAATAGTGAAGTGCGTGTGGGAGCTAGACAGCATGATTTTCTACGTGGTATTGGTCCAGGAAAACAATGGCAGTGTTCTGGAAGACCAGGAGTCAGANATGGCTTGTATACTGCCAAAGAGACTAGTGATGCAAGCTGAAGGAAATCAACCTCGCTTTTCATGTTTTTTTATATGAGGCCTTTGCTGTTCTGAATACCAAAACTAGCAATAGTGAAGTGCGTGTGGGAGCTAGACAGCATGATTTTCTACGTGGTATTGGTCCAGGAAAACAATGGCAGTGTTCTGGAAGACCAGGAGTCAGACCCAGCCCTGAGCCTTCTCTTCTCCCAGCTGCACAGCGGATGTTCCCTCAGCCTGCCCTTGTGTGCCCTGTGCCCCGGCCCCTCACCATCTTGAAGGCACTGGGCTGGAACTGCACCGCGTGTCTCAGTGTCTTTCCTGTCCTGGGGAGACCAGAATGGTCTGCATGTGGTCTCCAAAGTACCAAATAAGAGAGGAGAGCATTTTTTGGTTTTTAAATCAGTTTTTCTTGATTTTTTAATTGGGTTTTATTGTTTTTTTTATTCAGTTTTATTGTTTTTTATTGTTTTTTTAATTGTTTATTGGCCAATCTTGCCAAAATTTCTTCCTGTCAGAACTGAAGTTGTCTGTTTCTCTAAAGGAAGAGCTGTCTCTCCATCTTGAATGTTTCCAGGGATGAGTCATCTACCTTCTTTGATGTTCTGTTGCTACTCTCTGTGCACTGCCAGGGTGGGTCTGTATTCATCTTCACCCACCCATTCAGTAGCTGAGGTGAGAGCTAGGTGAGGACAGCCACCTCCCACTCGCTTTCTTATCCTCAGACTGAATACCTGGAGAAAAGGACGCTCAGGGCAGACCTTATCGCTCTCTAAAACTACCTGAAAGAAGGTTGTAGTGCGGTAGGTGTTATCTCTTGTCCCAACTGACAAGCAATAGGACAAGAGGAAATGGCATCAAGTTGCTCCAGGCAAGGTTTAGATTGGATATTAGGAAGAATTTCTTCACTGAAAGGGTTGTCAAGCATTGGAAAAGGCTACCCAGGGAAGTGGTTGAGTCCCCATCCCTGGAGGTATTTAAAAGATGTGTAGATGTGGTGCTTAGGGACATCGTTTAGTGGTGGACTTGGCAGTGCTAGGTTAACAGTTGGACTTGATGATCTTAAAGGTCTTTTGCAACCTAAACGATTCTATGAAGAAACGCCACTTCCAGGCCCCAGGAACCACAGTGGCTCTCCAATGGTCTCCAACATGCTCCAGTGGACTCCCAAGAGACTCCAGTGGTCTCCACTGGGCTCTGAGGAACTCCTCCTGGTGCCATGGCGCAGCTAGCCAGAAGATGTGAGTCACTTTCCTCACCTCTTCCTCAGGGCTCAGAGCAGAGGAGATGGCAACCCTTCGAAAGGGGTGGGGGTGGGAAAGCAGGGCTCATACAGGTCTTGGTAAGTAAAGAGTGGCCAGGTGATAGTGGTGTTAAGCTTGCAGGATGGCTTCCTCTTCCAGCAAGCGTTGTCTGTGGGCGTGGTGCCACTTGATGGTAGCTGGGTTGTTGGCAAGCACCTGAGAGCCCCTGGCAATCCCATGCTACTTCGAGCATCATGGGATTGGAGGCACCCCAGGCACGGTGGTGTAGTGCCCGGTCAGCCCTGTTGGAGGTGGATCCACATCCACTGGCTCTTCCTCCTCTGCAAGCAGATCCACCTCCATGGGCTCTGCCATTCAGTGGGGGGGTTGACCTCCATGAGCTTGGTGGGATCACTCAGATGAGCACCAGCAACTGCTCGCCTGCTGGAGGTGGTCTTCCACCAGCCCACTTTCCTCAGCCTGCTTCCTTTCTTTGGATTGGGGACGCATGGTCGATGGTTCAAGGAATGGTCTCTGTCTTGTCCCACTCTCCTGGCTTTGCTGGGTCCTCCTTCTTCCAAGCGTGCTTGGTGTTCGAGTCACTAGCTGCTCAGCGAATTGTCGGTGAGTGGTGGGGGTCCCTGCTTTTATAGGTCTGCGGAATGGAAAGAGGTGAAGTGGCTGGTGACATCAGGAGTTCAGCTGCTGTGGTTTGGATGGTGGCCCAGGAGTGGTGGCCCACGATGGTGGCCTAAACATGGCTAGGTTGGGTGTTTTGTAGTCTCAAACATGCCAAATAAGAGAAGACAGCTTTTTTTTTCTGCTGTTAAATTGTATTTTATTGAGGTTTTTAATTGGGTATTATTGTTTTTTTTAGTTGGGTTTTATTGTGTAATCTTGCCAAAAATTCTTCCAGTCAGAACTGAAGTCTTCTGCTTCTCCAAAGGAAGAGCTATCTCTCCATCTTCTTTGATGATCTGTTGCTATTATCTGTGCACTGCCAGGGCAGGTCTGGTTTCATTTTCAGCCACCTCTTTGGTAGCTGAGGCAAGAAGTAGCTGAGCACAACCACCCCCCACTGGTTTTGTCATCCTGACAAAAACCCCCACTTCCAGATCTCAAGAAACTTGGTGGCACTCCAGGGGACTCCAACGGTCTCAAACATACTTCAGTGAACCGCAGTGGATGCCTCCTGGTGCCATGGTGCCCGCCTGAATAGATGGCAGCCCCTGTCCTCTCTTTGCCTCTTCCTCAGGGCTCAGGGCAGAGCAGATGGCCACACTTCATGAAGGGTGGGTGTGGGGGGTGGGAAAGCAGGACTCATTTGTGGCTTGACAATGGAAGAACGGCTGTATGATCATCCTGATGTGCCTGCTGGGTGACGGTGTGGGTAGCCCACTTATGACTAGCATCATCTGTGGGGGTGGCGCCGCTTCTTGGGAACTAGCTGTTTGGAGGGTCTCTGAGAGGCCCTGGTGGTCCTGTGTCGCTTTGGCTACCATGGTGTTGGAGGCACTGCAGCCATGGTGGTGTAGTGCCCCGTCAGCCCTGCAGGAGTTGGGTCCACCTCCGTTGGCTCTTCCTCCTCTGCAGGTGGATCCACCTTATGTGCCATTTGGTTGCCGGGTCGAGTTCCATGGGCTCAGCAGGATCACTCAGGTGAGCGCCACCAACCGCTCAACTGCCATAGATGTTCCCTGCCCCTCAGCCCACTTCTGTTTTTTGGGACGTGGACGCAACCTCACTGATGAAAAGAATCTTTTCTCACTCGTCCCACTCAATGTGGGCACTCAACTGTCTTCGCCACATCCTCCTCTATCAAGAGCGCTTGCTGTCAGAATCCCTAGCTGCTCAGCGAGTTGTGGACTAGCGGCAGGTGTGTCTGCTTTTATAGGTCCCCGAAACAGAATGCATTGAGGTGGCTGGTGACATCAGGAGCTGTGCTGCTGTGGCTCGGACAGTGGTGCATGAGTGGTGGCCTTGGTGGCCCTCCAGTGGTCTCCAGCAGGCTCCCAGGGAGTTCTCCTTGTGCCATGGTGCAGCGAGCCAGAATACTGCAGCCCTTCTCCTCGCCTCTTCCCCAGGGCTCAGAGCAGAGCAGATAGCCTCACTTCATGAGGGGCAGGAGGTGGGAAAGCAGGGCTCATCTGCGTCTTGAGAGCTGGGTGATCTTCCTGATGTGCCTGCCGGGTGGTGGTGTGAATGGCCCATTTACAGCTAGCGTCAGGTGTGGGGATGGCACCACTTGTTGGGAGCAGGCTGTTTGGCAGGTCCCTGAGAGTCCTTGGTGGTCCTGTGACGCTTGGGCACCACAGTGCTGGAGGCATTCCCGCCATGGTGTTGTAGTGCCCCATCAGCCCCGCGGGAGCTGGATCCATCTCCATTGGCTCTTCCTCATCTGCAGGTGGATCCACCTCCATTGGCGCATTGCTTCTCAGTGGTGGGTTGATGTCCACTTGATTGGCTTGCCTGCCATTGGTGTTGCTGCTGCTGTCAGCCCGCTTCTGTTTGTTGGGATGTGGAGGCATCCTCAGTGGTTCCAATGAACCTCTTCTCACTTGTCCCAGTCAATGTGGGCACTCGACTTGCTTCACCATGTTCTCCTCTGCCAAGAGTGCTTGGTGTCAGAATCTAGCTGTTCAGTGAGTTGTGGGTTAGCAGCAGGTGTGCCTGATTTATAGGTCCCTGGAACAGAAGGCAGTCAGGTGGCTGGTGACATCAGAACGCTGTTGCTGTGGCTGTGATGGTGGCCCATGAGTGGTGGCCCACGATGGTGACACAAACACGGCTGGATTGGGTGTGGGGGTCCTATGGCCTGAAAGATACCACAGTTTTGATGGAGGTGGAGGGGTGGGACTGCTGTGGGCCTCTTTCCAGGGGGGCATTTTTCTTGCCAGTGAGAAAGGCTGTTCCCCTTGTGTGCCCTGGGCTCCAGCCGCCTCCTCATGCCAGGCCTTGGGTCCCCTCGGTGGGACAGTGGCCACAGTGTCCTAGAAGGGTTAGCTGGTCTCCATTACTGCCCAGCCGCCTGGCTCCCTGAAGTGGCAGGCAGTGCCCCTGCAGCTGACAGTAGCAGAGAGGCACAGAGGGGAGAAGAGTGCCTGGTGTCCTCCTGGTTGCTGTGCATTGAAGGACCATTGAGTTCACTGGGGCCTGAAGGTGGGGTTTTCAGTGAGAACAGGAAGGCCTATGGGGGTTTCTGTCCGTAGCTAGTTGTCGTCTCTCCTAGGACAGGCTAGAAGTGTTCCCTTAAGATGCCTCCCAAAAGACTGCCCGTAGAACCTACTGAAGAGAGCAACTTCAGTATTTCCCTCTTGAAAACAAGTGCTACAATCAAGGCCACAGGAGACCCGGAAATGTTGGCAGTTCTCAGAAGAGCTGATAAGAAGAGCAGACTGAACTCACTTGTTCATCAGATACCTCCTAATTCTGCAAACAAAGTCAAGCCTAACTTGCCAACAATTCTTCTTGGACACGTTGCCCTCGACCCATCATACGTTCCCTAGGCATAAGTAAAAAAGGCCACGTGCACGGATTGCTCACGCCATGTTACGTGCTGATTTCTGCAGATCGCAACAGGTACTACCTTCCGGAGCTCAAGTACTTGAAGCTCCCAAATGACAGGAGGAGCACATACACAATTCAGGAAGGGGAGAAGTCTTAAAGGGCATTCCTCCCTCTCAAAGATCATATTCAGGCTCTTCTCTAGAACTTAGGTATCAGCTGTTTCACTCCTGATCTTAAGTTTCCTTTGCATGCCAGGAAGAAAACCTATGGTCAGGCAAGACAGGGAGATCGGTCTTCAAACACAAACACATACCCACACAGGCAACTCAGACACTACGTGGGAGAAAGGAAACATCACTTTTACATGAAAAAGTTACAGTACTGTGAAGATGCTTAGGACAAACTTTGGGATTCCACAGAAATATGCCTTTATTTCCAATAATCCACTCCGTGTCTGTGACACCAAGTTTGAAATGTCATTCTCCACTGGCATACAGAGAAGTGGGTCAAGATCAGCTGCCATTATTTTAGGGAACAAGGGTCCAAAGCAAACAAAAGCGACCGGCAATGTGAGCAGTCCAGGACACACACAGCACTCTCCCCACTACTCATGCTTTTTTTCTTTTCCACAACACAGTTGGAAATGCATATGTTTAAGTCAAGAGTGGTTTGGAAGATAGTCAAGTCCTTGAGAGGATATGCGAGACAGTTTTCACCCACTGCACAAGGTCAGAGGTGATCTGCAGAACTGCTGAGCGTACTGAATGCAGAAAAGCTGGGCCTTCCCCCAAGTGAAGTGAGATTATGTGTGTCCTGACTGGTGGTGCCACAGGGCCTGAGTTTACTCTGATGTAATAGCCTTAAAGTCTCGTAGCATCAAAAGGAGATGAGGATTCTTGTGCCACGTCAGGTAGTGCAGTAGTAAAGGGACCATCTGCTTCCTCCAATAACCAGCCAAGTGGCTTACAGGGACTTCTGCGTAACTCTTGCCCACAAGTTTTTCCATTTCTGTGTCAGGCTTTTCTAGTATCAATTTATGCACAAATGCTTTCACGACTGAGTTGAAGAATTTCTCTGACACTCAGGTTGTTTCCCCACATCTCCCTCTGATCACACTCAAATTTCCTGGGCGATTTAGAGCATGTTTTTTCATCAGAGAAGGATGCAGGGCATTCTCAGGTAGGTTAGGAGTGTAGTATCTTGAAAGTACTTCGCCCCAAGTGTACATTAGCAGCAAACCCTCTTTTGGAAGGTGTAAAAAGTAGAACTTTCTTGTGGGCTAGAGCTATTACAGCTGAGACAGTATGAAGACAATGACAACATATTGTGAAACCTCTTTTTCCTGTCTTTTTTTTCTGTAAATTGTGTTGAGACTCCCAAGCTTGCTATGGCATATAAAGATTTTAAAATAAACTATTCAGACAGAAATCAACAGACTTGTCTTTTTCTTTAACTCTGTGTTAAAGTTCTTCTGTGTTCTCTTCTGGAACCTGCCTATTCACAGAGAGGAAAAATGAGGAGCTGAAAAGTGAAAACAACCTGAGAAGACAAATGGGGAATTTAATATAAAATCAGACATGTTATGCCTGTAGAGGATTTTTTGGCTCAGTTTTTTCTAATCTCAGAGTTTCTGGCTCTGGATTTTATTGTTTATTGCATCAATGTTTTTAGTGTTCCATTTGATTTTTTTTTGTATTTTTTAGTTATTTCCTCATTTTTTCCCTACACATTTTTAAATTTAAAGTACTAGAGAAAATAAACAAGCCAGTCCACTCAAGAACTCTAACGCCTATTCATTTAGAGGCAGTTATGTCATAAAAGGCAAAGAAGAAAAGAAATAATTATGGTTAGCACTTTTGTTGGATCACAGTGAACCCAGTTCCAGAATTTGTTTCAGGCAAGAAAAACTCTGCTCCATAGGGCTCGATTCACTTCTGTCCTGATGAACCTGAGAAACATGTAGAAACTCCTACCAAATCAAAATTGTGTGTTTTACGTAAATGGACAAAAGTATGAGCAACTACATATGACAAAGGGCTGTGTTTGTTGTTCCTCTTTCCTTAGGCCACTCCTCTTATCGCTACCAAACAGGGATCAAAAAACCAACTTTTCTGGACTCCTAATTAAATGTTTTAGTAGTTTCATTTCAGATGAATAAAAGTCATGTTAAATTCCTGTTGTGACAAGCAGGCTAGCTTGTATAATCTCTCAACCTTAAGCTCACCAAATTCACCCTGAATTACTGCCATTTGAAAGCTGCTTTGGAACTTTGCTTTTCTGCAATTAGTAGTTTCTTGTATCCAATCTACAGTGTGTCCACAGACAGGTCATATCCACTTGTTCTTGTGCCAACACTGTCTTTTAGATTAAACGGTTGGCTTTTCCTCCTTACTTTTCACTTTCCGACAGTCTCTGCGTCAGCCTGCATGTACTGCAGTAATTCAATGAATACTCCAAATGCCATAAGCAAACATGGCAACCAAAAAGTGAACTCCCAGACTGCCACTTTCAAAAGACTCTTTTCCACCCCCTTGATGATCTTCTCCTTGTGCCTGTGCAGCTGTCTTCTGCATATGTCCACTTGGCAAACAGAACCCACGAACCAACTGGCTCAAAACCAACCCACCAAAACAAGGCTTACTTTTTGGAAGCCTCATTTTGTTAGCCTGCCTAGGCAAGCTCTTCTAAGTCCTTCTCTTCCTCGTCAAAACCAGACTGCCTAAGGACTCTCTCATCCAATCCTGGAAGCAACAGAGAGAATCTGAATCCATTTTTCTGAAAAGGTGGATCAGAATTTTTGTACATCAATAAATATATTATTATTAGGCTATAGGACTAGATTTGTTGCCCCCTTTCCCGCAGATGACAGCACTTTGGTGACTTGCCCAGATTATAGCTACTCTATTTCTTGTACTGAGAAAGTAAATCTATCATTTACTCTGACAAAAGACATAGGTCGGTCAGGCATAATCCATCTTTAGTGAATGCACGTAGGACTTGGTCTGCTTAGTTTCATGTTGTTGATTAATTCTTTCCTTCACAAATTCTCTAGAGCCTTGCATACTACTGATGTCAAACCTGTTAGTTTTATAGCTGGGCAGCTATAAGTCAGAGGTAGAAGATGTCAAAAGTTCTTGCTCTGAGAGGGCTTCAGTTTCATGGGTCAGTTCTTTCTAAATTCTGAAACAAGTTCCCTGATTCCTTTGATCCAGCCTACTGAACTCAGTCATTGCTTCCTTGTCCCATCTCTATGTTCATGCTCGATATCATCATTTTTGTTGAAAATGGAGATAAAAGATTTGTTTGAAGACAATCCACATATGACTTAAAACCAGAAATCTCCCTGCCTGCCTCCTCACCTCCCTCCTCATTCTTTTTGTACTTATGAGGCTGAAGACTGCTCTAGTTAACATTTCCCTGAGGAAGGAAGCCTGGCTGTTTGTGGTTCTAGTGATTGTCATTCTATTCCCGCAGTTCTCCCTGTGAGACAGCTACCTCATCCCCTTCCCCAACTACCTTCCTCTCCAGCCTTTTGAGTTACTTAAAGATGACTTTGGTTTGTAGATCTTGACCCTCCAGCCTGAACCAAGTGAGGGCAAAAATGTGCTCTTCCTCCTACAGACACCCAACTAACGCGCATCTCCTAATGGTCTTTGACAAGAAAGTGACTGATAAATATCGCAAATCTTGCAACCCAGATGATCGAATTCCTTCACAGGAACTGATCCTACAAACATCCCCATGTGGGCAAGCCCCTAGACACCCTGAGGAGAAAAGATGCAGGACAAAACCATGCAGGTCTTTTAGAAAAAGACATGGAAGAACGTGTACAATGAGTTATTGCACTTCACTTCAGCCTCTGTTGGTATGAGGAAACTTTTCTGTGCTACCATGCTTGTTTCATTTCCTGAAGCATTAATAAAGATTATTTTAACTCTCTAGTACCTTGTATGGAATGCATTCACGTCAGACCAATTCTTGGGTAACAAGGGCCATCACCTACATGATTCTTCTGGCAGTTTTTGTAAAGACTAAGAATGCTCCATGAAAGAAGAGTGGTTGGCCCTCTCCTGCTTTCAGAAGAGCGTCTTCCAAGAGTGTGGAAGGCCACTGTCGTTTCAGGGCTACCTTAACTAGACCATTCAGTTCTCCAGCAACTGAAAACGTATTGGACCATTTCAAAAAAACACCTTTCCAGGAATGTGAAAAAAAAAAAACAACCCCAAACCAAAAAAAGGGGAGCTAGTGAGTAGCTCTCCCCATGGACACGCTGAAATGCAATCTCTGAGGCTTAGCTAATGAGAGAACAGAAATGGGGAGGAAACAGAAGGGAAAAGAATGAAAACACACACAATTTTGTGTTAAACAGATTCAATTTAACATTCACTAACGTAAGTTAGAAGCTCCAGATACAAAATTCACTTTTAGTCATTGTGGGATAATAACGGAAGATTGGCGAGGAAGATTATAAACACGCTCAGGTGACTTGCAGCTGGGCTGTAGAAAAATACATATATCGGAATGATTGTTGTATATCCTTGTGTGCTTGACAAGTAGAACATCTGTGTTTAGATAACACAGGCCTGTGATAGACTTAGAGGCACCCTATTGCACATGCTTGAGATTCCTGCACGGCTGTGGGAAAGATCGAAGCACAGCGGTAAACTCTGCCTGCGTGGATCTCTGATAACCAGGTGAAAAGAGCAGGGCTGGCGACTCTGTGGCATGGAATGAGCTCCGCAATGCCTGCGTCCTCGCTTGTGTGCCTCTGCCTCTCTTGAGTGCTGCTTCAGGGGTCCCCTGGTTGGTGAGGTAATAAAAAGAAAATTATTTTTTTTGCATTTCACCCGTGGTTTTCTGGTTGTCCCTATGTCCTGCCCATGCCGACTCACACCGCCATTGTAACGACCCCGCCTGGCACTTCATACACCCTCAGCTTGAGGGAGATGCACCGGCCCCGCAACCCTGAGTCCTGTCCAGCATTGCATCCCTCCACTCTGGTCGCAGCAAAGCACTCCTGCATGGAGCCCAGCAGGACAGCGGCATCTGTCCATTTCAAAGGTTGGATTTCACTTGAGGAATGGAAAAATCCAAGTGTTCGGAGCTACCTGGGAGCTCACCACGTTTCAGAGCTGAGCTAGCCCCCCTGCGATGCCAGCACAGCTGCCCGTCCTTCCAAAGGTACCCGCATTTCTGGAGGCAGCGAGGTTGAAATACCCCTTTTATTTAAGGCTGTGGCATGCAGGCAGCAAAGCCTGTTGGCACAGCTGGTGGTTTTTCAGCTCTAAGCCAATGGTGCGTATGCAAAAGGGCTTCCAAAAATCCTTCTTGCAACAGCTGTCTTGTGAATCAATGAGCAAATCTAGGAGGAAAAAAAAAAAACAAACCCAAAAAACAAAAAACCAGCACATAAAGTAGCTATGACATACAGCGCATAAAATCCCTCCACCTTACGCTCCAGGCAAAAGGCAGACTTATTAGCAGGGCGGGTGGATATCCTGTGGCCACCAGGCTGGGAGAAGAAAAAGGGATTTTCCTTTAAATCCCCACTCTGAGGCACTCAGCCGTCGCGACTCACTACGGGCACGAGTGTCGCGACTCTAACTCGTTCCCGGTATTTGTAGGAAAGCGAAGGAGGGGCGGGGCCAGGGCGGGGCTGGAGCGGNGGGGGTGGGGGTGTGTTGGGGGGGGGCGCGGCGTGGAGGGGCCTGGCTGCGCTCCCGCTTCTGCTGGGGGCGAAGTGCGCGGGTCTGGCCGCTGTGTCCGGCGATGTTTTTCCCGGTAAGGGAGAAATCCTGAGGGGCGGGGGAGGGGCGGCATCCCGGCCCGTCAGTCAGGCGGGGCAGTTATTTTTTTTTCCCATCGCAACGTCAGGGTTTTTCTTTGAAAAATGTATGTTCTCTAAAACAATCTTCCGTACTTTTCGATTTTTTTTTTTTTTTTTTTTTTCAGAATTTTTGGACAAATGCAAA
>VYXH01011498.1:116465-168631 GCA_013397275.1 Burhinus bistriatus | reverse complement strand
TTTGTAAGGTGGTTAAAAAAAAAAAAAAAAAAAAAAAGGCTGGTGTTAAAACTTCTTGTTCATGTCAGCAGTGACAGTGCTTTCACCACTAAGTGGTGCTGTGTATACTTAATTAAATCGGGAGTGGCCCATGACTGCTTGTGTAGTTTGCAGTAGTCGTTTTAGAGTAAACGTTCCTTTGGCTGCGTTTGTTCTCCTGTGATAGAAAAACTTGACAGATACTGGGAGCAACTACTACTTCAGGAGAATTTCTGTCAAGTTGCTGGTTTTATTTTTTCATGATGGACAAAAAATAACGGATTCTAAAGCATGTCCACGGCAGCTTTTGCTTTCATAATACACTACTCAACTGATTTCTGTGTGCAAATGTCTTTGGAGAAAAATCACAGATGCCTGCTATTGCTATAGACAAGCAGGGTAGAGTATGGGCTCAGAGGGACAGGACACGCCTTGCCTTCTCATCACCAGAAGAAGAAAGAAGAGTTGAAGAAGGGGGCTCGGGAGCAAGAGATGGCAAAGAAGTTGCTGTGCAAGATCCTTTTGCCTTGCTTTATCTGACAGAAAAGCTGCCTTCTGCTAGCTGCATCTTAGCTCAAAATACAGCGAGAACTTCTTACTTTAGCTTATTAAAATGGAGAGAGACTCCCTCCCCTCTCCCAGGGAGGACTTTTGACTCACTTGTTCTGAATATATATATAAAATGTTTAGATTGCATGGTGACAATCTATACCATTGACTCCCTGAATGGTTTTTCATTTCCGTCCTGTTTCCTTCTCCAGCTTTTTTCAATACATCAATTTTAAAAAAAATAATTTTTTTTTAATTTACATTTGTTTACAACATCATCTGTCAGTTTTGACCCCAAACACCTTATTTCCTAGAAATAAGTTGAGTCTTTTCATCACAACACTTCAGAGATTTCTAGCTGGTGTAGTACTGTTGTGTTGGTGGTTCTTTGAATGAGATTCTATGCATGTTCCAGTGTGCGGACTTAATTTCTACTTCACTCAGTATTTTGAAAACAGACTGAAACTGAAGAGAGATTTCATACTTGGGAGAGAAAAAAAGCAGATCTTGACTCAAAAGCAACTTTTCAAAGGGCAAGGTAAACTATTTTGTTTCTTTTTTGATTTTTATTCTGACAGCATAAACATCTTGTTCTGTCAGGGTTTTGTTACCTCTGGAAAAAAACAAATTGGTATTGCCTCACTTCTTCCTCTGGTTGTGATTTTTTCATTCCCTCCAGAGGAAGTGCTAAGACTATTATCTTTTGGGAAGACATTTTAATTCATGACTCAGAGGTCTGCACCCATCACTCTAAAGGCAGTTTCTGTGCATCCAAATGCTCTTAATCCTTTGTAATATGAAAGATTTGTAACTTTGAGCTGAGACTTCACAGTATTCCAGATGGGTCTGGTTTGCTTTGCATTTGATATTCATTTAGCCTGTTGCTTTGGAAGTACAGTTAAAGGTTTTCAATTGAGTAAGCGAGTGGTGGTGGGTTTTGTTTTTTCCTCCTCTAGAAATCTAGTACTTAATCGTACTGCACTGTCCTGTAGAATTTCTGGACACTGGTGTCCTCCAGAATGCTGCTTAGGGTGCTACTACAAGTAGGTCATTTAAAATAATAACCTTAGGCTTTAAAATATGTAGAAGTTAATGATGCTTAAAGATTAGAACAGGGTAGTCTCAGGTTAAAATAACTTCATGCTTATGACAGGCACAGTGATCGTTCCTTTCAGATTTTTGGTTTTTGGTTTGTTTGGGGTGTTCTGTTTTTTGTTTGTTTGTTGTTTTTTTTTTTTTCCCCTTCTTTACGATGACACTGGTGCAGTGATCTTTAGTTTTACTACATGGCTAACTCTTTTAGTATGGATATGGTTCCTTTCTGCCTACTATTTCAGTTTACTTGCAGGCATAGTTAAGATAGCTGTTTGGAGTTGTGGAGTGAAAATACATGTGAGTGTGTGTGAAGTAATAAGACCTAAAGTGCGCTCCCCACATCCTTAGTCTTTGCTGACCTGTATTTCAGTGTCAGCAAGATTTTAATCTCACCTGAGTATTGCTGTTGCAAATGTTTCCATGTTTGTCTAACTAGTCTGATGAAATGAATAAAAAAAGAAATCAAAACATTGTGTTTTATTGCTTTCCCTATAACTATATAGGCTTTCCATGTTTAATATCTATTCCTTTTTTCAAGATTCACTATATTTTTTTTTACCTTATGAAATGGAAAGAGATTTCTGGCTTATTCTTGGCTTTTAATAGATGTTTTATCCTTGGGGAATTGCCCAGCAATTAATTCATAGAGTTTGGAATTCAATTGATAGGTATTTTGTGTGCCTGTGTTCAAATATTGATGCTAACAAGCCATCATACAATTCATGTTCATAGCTTTATGGATACTTAAAGATAGGCAATAGTCTTATTTTTTAATAATGCTTAATATTTTTCTCTTTGGCAAGAACAAGTAAGTCTGCCTGGTTTTGTAGTGCTTGCAACTTTGCCGTATCATCAGACTTTAAAAATGGGAAAATCTGTATCGAGTACACAGTTACGATGTTGATTTTTAAAATACAGTCTCAGGACAAGCACGTGTGACTGTGAGTGAGAGTGTGGTGCAGTGTTGCTCACATTTGCTAAAAAAAGTTTTGAAGAATGAAGCATTTGCCTTATGAAAGGTACTTGAAGACAATTTCTGATGCTGCTAAAGTTTGTTGAAAAATTTGCACTGATTTCGGTGGTGATGCAGGTTTGATTTCTGCTTGTGCATTAAATCTGAAAAGAACAGAAACTTATATTTGAAGGAAGATTTTGTATGAAGGGTAATTGAACTAGTAACCTACTTTAAAATTATTTTAAAATACTTGGAGTATCGGTTAAAGGCAAATAAGTAAAGTTTATCATGTGCTCCTACATCAACTGTGTCTATTGAATACAGTCAGCAGTCCACCTCAGAACTTCCTGGCATCCAACTGGAATGTGTAAGTAGTAAAACTTCACGGCCATGAGCTGATGGGCAATGTTGTTCTCAATGCATGAAGTGCTCTAAGTTTAGTTTCTTGCGTGGCAGTGACTCTTCAACATTAGTAACTGTACAACAGGGTAAAAGACAAATTTACTGAGTAATTGTGCAGTTATTAAAATAACTGTTTGTATTTCAACCTGAGGCAGATCCTTTCTATAGCGGTAGTGTTGGCATGTGTCCTAGAATTTGGCTGATCCTCTCTTGAACTCATTTACACTTTTGGCCTCCACTACATCCCTGCCAATATTTTTCACAATGGAAAAATTATTTCCTTTAAAAAAAAAAAAAAAAAGAAGAATGGGTGGAGAAGTGGGGATAAAAACTCTTGTCTGCCAATGTTGTGGGCTGCTCACTCATTTCTGTGTAGAATTCATGGGTTTATTTATTTTTCTGCCTTAGCCTATCCTCTGCACCTTGGGTCATCTCCTGAAGTTCTCTGTAGTTTCCTACATTAGTAGCTAAATGTATCTATTTTATTTTATGGAGCTTTGATAGTCTTTAAATTGTGAGTATCTATGAAAATCTTATTTATCAGTTGCCCCTTTTAAAATTAAAAGTTAATGTTAAGTAAGAAATATATTGAAAGTAAATGTTAAGGTCCTACTACTGCTCAATGTTGAGACATCATGGGAAAGACAGAGAATTTGTATTAAAAATTATGGACATTTTTCAAGATATATTTACAGGTCTGAGGCACACTGAAAGATTTCTTTCATATGGTGGTGTGTTTGGTTTCACTGACTTCAGCAGAATACATTGACTTAAACTAGCTGAGAATCTGATGCTAAGGAAAGCCTGCCATATGAGGAAAGGTTGAGAGAATTGGGTTTGTTGAGCATTGAGAAAAGAAGGCTTAGAGGAGACCTTATCACCATGTTCCAGTATTTAAAGGGTGGCTGCAAAGAAGATGGAGACTCCTTTTTTACCAGGAGTCACATGGAAAAGATTTAGGGGTAATGGGTACAAGTTACTCCTGGGGAGTTTCTAATTGTACACAAGAGGAAAGTTTTTCACAATGAGAATAATCAGCCATTGGAATAATCTCCCCAGGGAAGTGCTGGATTCCTCATCATTGGACACTTTTAAGATTTGGCTGGACAGGGTGCTGGGCCATCTTGTCTAGACCATGCTTTTTCCAAGAAAGGTTGAACCAGATGATCCTTGAGGTCCCTTCCAACCGGGTGTTCTATGATTCTATGATAAGATTTTTATACTCAACCTAATACAGTGTTGTGATTTGTCATCTGAAATCAAAATTGTATTTGATCGTCTTAACAGAAGGCTGGATCTTTGATCTGGAAATTATACTGATAGTGATATTACAGAATCCATGCTTAGAGCTTCACTGGTTTCTTTCAGCTCCTCAAGTTCATGAAGGACAATAAAGACCCATTTCTTTGTTATGGTGCTGTCATCAGTGATAGAAGCTTTACGTTGTCACTTGTAAGACGTGGTTTAACTGCTGTTGGATTCTGGTTTTATGCCTGAAAAACCAGTTGATTTGAATGGGTTTGCACAGCTTATGCTAATGATACTGCTGGAATGAAGCAGGATCTTGTGTAGTCTGATGTAAGAACTGTATATTGTCATGGTTTGTAGCTGTGGGGGAGGGATTGGTTAAAGTTAATTATTTGCACAATTTAGTATCTTAAATATGAGTGAATGGTATAATTAGAACAGTTTTGTTTTTACAAGAGGAAATTTGTAGATTGGTTATGTCCTGTGCTAGAATTAAGATACATATTCACTGAAGAAAACGAGGCTGGTCCAAACACTGAAACACCTCAGTTTTGGGTACGGTATTAGAAATTTTGTAAAATTTTCAAATCATAACGGTCTGTCAATTTATGCTTGCTGAGTCTGAGACATTACATGATGCCCTATGAAAAGGTAAATGTTACTAATAATTGATATTTGATTTGTAGACTATGCCTTTTCTATGCTCTAAAGTTGCATATAAATAACTTTATTGTATCCTTTCCTTTTTATTTATAAAAATTTTGTTCATCAAGCCACATAAGCGCATACCTAAATTCCACTAAATTCAGTGTTAAACTTCCTGAATTGCTATAAACTATTGTGTTGCTGTAAACTATTTTGGCTGATAAAGACAAGCGGTCAGCTTTGTGTTCCTATATGTATGTGTGATTAATATGCAATGGCTCAGAGCAAGTTACCAGGCAACTGCATGCTCTGGCTACATAGAAGACACAAAGCACCTGGCCTGTTCCTTTTGATCAGTGGAAAAGTACAGATTCTTCTGTGACCTCGGTCACTCTGTCTAACATATAGATAAGAGTATTTTTATACTCCTCTCTCAGTGAGAGAAACACTATGTGTGCTTCCATAGTGTGTGAGGATCACTTTACCAATATTCTTTTATTTCTAAAACATTTGGAAAAAACCAAACCAAAACACAACTTTAAAACTGATTTAAACCAAGGCAGACTTTAGGATTCTCATTCTCACAAGTTATTCTACAATTGTATAACCTTGTAGACTGTACTGAGAATGAGTATCTTGTGACATATTTAAAAATTTCATTTTTGGTGTTTTACACATTTCTGCTGATTGTAATGCCTTTATTTGCTAATGGCAACTGGCAACAGATGATGCATATTGGTTTCAAGGCACCGTGGAACAGAAAAGGTAGTGTACCAACATTCTAACTGCTGTTACAGACATTGTTTCAGTGGATTGCAAGTAACGCATTCCAAGTAACTCTTCCTACCATTGCTGCATTTTTTTTTTTTAATCTGGAAGAATGTTTCTGTACTTCCCTTCCCTTGATCTGGGTTGCATGATATTGCAGAGTCCTTAGTTTACCCGTTACAAATTACTCCTTTCAGTTCTTGTGCACTGATGAGTGTGTATCTATCTATATACCTACTAAACTATAACATTTGTTCAGGCTAATATGCTGCTACGGAAGTCATCTGTTTTGCTAGTTACAGTGTTTGCCCCCAGTCAGTTGTTTTAGTATCTAATCAGTACCTGATGAGAGAGAAGGGGAATGTCAGAAAATAGATGAGTTAGGCTTTATATTAGAAATGCTTTTCTTAAGATTTAAGACAACGCAATTTTGGAATAGAGATTTACATACTGCTTACAGTGTTCTGTTGGGCTAATGTTTTGCAAGAAACTGAGGTGTTTAACTTTCAAATGCTGTTTATGTAAATTGGCTTGCCTATGAGTAATCTCCTTCAACTGTGTGTAACAAGGAAATAAATTTGCATATGTAGACACGTGCATATGCATACGTAATTGTAGGTGCACAGCTGGGGATGCTGCTTGTGTTTGATGACCGTAGACATACAGAAGGGCAGCAATGTGGAAAGAAGAACCTTTAAAGACAGTCTAGTGTTGCTCGCATTCTAAAGGTGAATGATCAACTTTCTGTATCATTCTTAACAAATGCTTGTCTAATTTATTCTTTAAAATTTCGTGTATTTATTACTACTGTTGCAAAGATTGCTACGTACCCTAAGTTTTTCAGGTTGTAATTTAAGCCCCATTATTCCATGTCCCATGTGCAGTGGATGTACACAAAAAGTTTTCTTTTTATAGCTACCTTTTAGATGTTTAAACATTATTATTTCTCTTCAGTATTGTGATTTCCAGGTTAAGCAGCTGTTTTTCAATTTATACTTTGAAGTCAGACTTTTGTAGGTCATTGAGCACCCTCTTGGACTTCCTGTAGGCTCTCCCCAGTTATACTACACCCTTGAAATGCAGTACATCACCTGGAGGGTTCAACAGCTAATCTGTGCAAATATAATGCTGCAAAAACAATGCGTGGATGTACTAACTCAAATGTGATGTGTGACACAGAATCACTGGGCCTTTTAATTAGTGAGAACAGATACATAAAAACCAGGTGACAGAGCTGGCATACTGGTCTTCAGGCTTGCCATGCAGCTCTGTGGGCTTGGGATGACTGAAGAAAAGCATGAGACACAGGAGAGAACTGCTGCTGGATCTTAGTGAAAGATGGTAAATGATTTGGAGAGTGGTTTTCAAAGTCAGAAATTAAAGTCAGGTGCCCAATTCCAAATTGCCTGTGAAATCGCTGTGTACTTCCCTTGCTTGTGTAACTTTGTGTTGTATATTGTCTAGCAGCTTTTATTTCAAAGTTACGCTTATGTGATAGGTGATGTAACGATCTCATAATAATAGGCATAATCCAAGTCATGGAAAATGTCAGCATTTGAAAAAGAACTGTGATAAATTATTAACAACCTATACAACGGTCACTTACCATGCCTTCCATGTTACAGCTGTCTTAATAATTAATGCTGTCTGATTTTTGTTTCAGGGTGTATTCTGAAGTTGCTGGTGGCACTGCCTTAGCCGTTTGGCTAAAAAGACTAGCAAATAATTTGTGAATTACCAGTATGAGCAGCAGTCAAACAGCATTATTTTCAAATCAGTAAGGAAGAAAGTTGTACTGGTTTGTCTGTGTTCCCTAATACCTAAGGTCTTTCTCATATTTATCGATCCTTTTGTATTTTCCTCTTTGTTCAGGGTCAGTTGATGAATGGAGTGAACTGCCATATCTTTGCAAACTGCTTGTAACTATGGAAAAGAGATTTCTTGACTCCCTTCTGTGATAAGTAGACATTGAAGAAATTCTATGCTGCTCATCTCTAAGTCAGAGATAGGAATTAGACAGGAATGTGTTACTGGAAAATGAAATAGAATTGGGCCCCTTGAGACATAAATGTGTTGATGAAATCATGTAGTATTATTAATCAAGACATAATAACTCTTTTATCAGCTAACAAACAGATCCTAGCGTAAACTAATATTTGTTCCAGGTAATTCTAGTCAGTCTCTCAAAGCAATGGATCGGCTTTGCAAATAAGAAAATGTGGACCTAAATATTGAAACAATAAGGGCTGGTTTTCTTCCCCATTTGAAAATTGGCACAGCAGAGCCTATATAGTTTTCAAAGTGGTAGCAGCTCCTTCACCTACTTGTTAGCATAGAGAGCAGAATCTGTACTTTCTCCTTCCGTATGACTTTTGAAAGAAAGTTGGTTGCACTTGTTCACTTGGAAAAAATGGGATGGTGATCAAGTGCAACTGTAGCACATACTTACTTTGCTTAAACAATTTAGAATTTTCTTGTGTTGATACTCATTAGAAAAAATCAAAACTTAAATTACCTTAAGGATTAAGCTACAAGATTGTTTTCAGATTTAGAATAATAAATAGAACATAGTTTTAGAGAAAAAGTAATTTTCATAGCAACTTTGAAGTGAGGTAAAATAGCTGTCTGTGAGCACAATGCTTAAGCAAAAGGTATTTGGTCTCTTTGTGATTCTTTTTGTGGCCTAAAGGAAAAGTCTGACTATGTGAGTCCTAGTTATGTGTTAAAGAAAACTGATCAGCTTTTCAAGCTGGGATTGTTTTGAAATAGAGCAAAGTACAAGAGACATGGTCTTGTGTTTTTGGTTCCTATCACATATGATTTAAATATACTGTATAACAGCCAAATCTTTTTGTGATTTAAAAACTTCTTTTAACTGCATAAAGCATGAGCGTGCCTCGTGAAGAGTTTCTTGTATTTGTGCACATTGCCAATGTTTTACTACTGAGGGAAATCCTAGCAACTGTAAACAAGTAGATAATTCGTCAGAACTTCAAATACAAATGTATCTTAAATAATTCTTGTATCATGGCTAGTCTAATGCATTAACTTCTTATGTTAGGAGCTCTTCCATAATAATCTATTTCTCATTTTATGGGATAGACAATGAAAGAATTTCTTGAAATATCTAAAAGGAAATGTTGGATGAGAGGAGAGACAGAATGGGTTTTGAAGTGTCTATGCAATATATAGATTGTGTTCCACTTCACAGAGGAAAGGACTATTTTGGTTATGATACCAAAATATTTCTTTTCCACATCTGTAAGCTACACTAACAGTGATTATTTCACACTTAAGAGCTTAAAAGATCCTGAGAAGTTAATTTCAACGGCTTAATGAAGGCTGTTTGGCTAACATAGTATTACTCCATCTGTGCGGTCTAGACTAACTCATATCTGTCTCAATGACAACTATTGAGCTGGAAGTTTTCTTTTCACATATCCTGGATATCAGAAAGGATAGGACTAAGTAAATTGTCAGAGGTTTGAATTTACAAGTCTACTGAAGCTTCTAAGTGCCAGATTCATGTTTAAGAGCAGAAGAAACCCTACTGAATTCAAGTGGGACAATGTTTTTTGTGAAACAGCACATCTGGTTTTAGTACACTCGAGACCAGTTTAGAAGTGCTGTACCTACGTGAGGCAAAGCAATGAAATTATGCAAAGTTGCTCTTCTAATTTCTTTTATGAATAAATTTTAAATGAGCAATTTGTCCTAGCAGATTCTGTGATGGATCATGTACTGTTTCCTCCACCATAAAGCATAAAAACTGTTATAAATATCAGATTGTAAGTTCTGGCTCAATCAAAAGAAATTTGCTTACACCTCACCAAGAGGAAATTTCAACTTCTAGGTGATCCAGTAGTGTACAGATCTAATAATAGTGAAAATCAAACTACAGCTTCTACACTTCGTTGGATCCAAGCCAGAATGTACAGTACCTTACAGGTGCAAGCTTAGCTGTAACCAACAGTTTTTACCATATTGTAAGTAATTTTTTCACCCTCTGTTCAGTTTCAAAGTTATTGTGACTGCTAAGCTGTGTGTATGCCAGAATGCAGTACGTTTAGTAAGCTGAAATGGATGTTTAATAACAACACAAGAAACCAGATGACTTCTGGCATGGCATTATAATTTAACCCAAAACCATGGCAGGAGAATTTTGCCAGGAAGTACCTGTAACAGAACTCCATGATACTGCCAAATCACCTGTTTTTTTTCACAAGTGAAGATGTGAATTTTCAGTAAGACTTAGCTAAATGAAACACATAAGCAAGGAAGAATCTATTATTGAGCACAAAGGAACTAATATTAAACTGAAGTCAATTTTTCACATAAAAATTCAGTGTGCTTATTCTTGAAGTTTCAGATTGCATAAAAAGGAAGGTATTTGTCACTTTAAGTCAACAGGCATTTTCTAAGGTGTGTACTGACAGAGCATGTACTTTTTTCTCCAAGGTTAAATTAGCAGTTCATGCAAACAGCAGGGGCAGCTTTAAAAGTGAAGTCCTTCACTATTTCCTGCTGACGTCATCAATACTGTTAAGCCTTATAAATAGCTGAAATTTACAGCAAATTTAAAGCTAATAGTTTCCTCTTGCAAAGATTTAACTGTACCTTGGGGAAAAGTTGCTTCCCTTTGAGGCTGAAAGGGAATTACTCCTACGAAGAATAGCTGCATGTAATGTAAACTTCTTTGCCTTTTATGTTAGCTGTAGAACCCATGCTAACCTAAAGAAAAGCAAACAAATTCAGTGAGTTTTCTCTATGGACCAAAATGATGAGAAAGAGTAATTTTACAAGAATGACATCTCTCAGCTACACATAACAATGTTTTCTGTCTCATGTTAAACATTTAGCTAGAAGTAAGCTATAGTTCTCTGATAAACTCTGGTTGCCCTCTGCACTTACAGTGGGATTGAGGGCAAAAACTGGTTCTGGAACCTTGGTCAGAGCTGTGCATGTGAAACTCTTAGGGAAGAGCTTTTTTAACTTAACCTATGTTTCTGCTTAACAAGGAAGGGATGATGCTCTACTTGCTACTGATTTTTATGACGTGTCTTTTCTGCTCACTCTCTTTACTTTTCTAACATGCTGGAGTCTCCCAGAGGATGGGATGGTGTCATGAGCACTCAGGCACAGCATATCCACTTTAGTTCAAATAATTGGCATGTGTTTCTTAGGCTGCTGCCTGTAAAAAGCATTTCACTATGGCAATAGTCCCAGATGACAAAGTGGATGGGTCTGTTGGTTTAATTAAACCTCTTGCATTGCTGCTTTCCCCACCCCATCCCCCATCAAGCTTATATCACAAATCAAGTAACAAGGCAATCTTGAAATGGAAATGTTAGTGAGTTTTAAGGCAAGGAAGACTGTTATTTAGTCTGAACTCCAGTATGCCATGAAAGAGGTTTGTGCCAAGCAATTGCTAAATCAAACTTAGTATGATCGTTGTTTATTATGGTAGTGATTAGGGACAAACCAAAAGTACATCATGGCTGTACAAGTGTAAAGAAGTAGCTGAATTTCTGTGGTCTGTTCATACTGGATACACATTCTTTGATGTATATGTATAGCTAATATTCACGTACTTTAGTGAATTGTTCTAGCTTGTGTGTACAGAGTTTCAAATGACTCAATGCTGGATATTGTAAATATTTGGAGAAATTAGTGCTGAAACTCTGAACTTGCAGAAGAGAGCCACCACCTTGAAATATTTATTTTCTTCAAAGGAAAGACATCCACTAATATTATCAGTACTGTTTAATCAGAATGTTACATACTGGCATATTCTTTTAGTATCATAGCGTAAGGTTACGATGATATTTCAGGTTTTCACAGATATTTCACAGTTCACAAAGAATGGGAAGCTCAGGAAGCCAGAAGTACAAAAGCTTTATTTTAAAATATGAACGTCTATAAGAAAGAGGTAGGAAAACATCTACTGACAAAACTATCTTAACCGAAGAGGAGCAAAGATATATTGTAATTTATATCTCTTCTGTCAGTTCTCCAAAATCTTCCAAGCATTTTAACTGTCTACTCTGTATATTGATTTGTGTGTTCTCTGACTAAAATTACATGTGCAGAACACAGAGTTGTTTTGTCTTATTTGAGGTTCATGTAGCTAAATCTGTAAAGGAATATCTCAGCTCTAAGAGCTGCAATATAGACGGTTTACTTTATTAACAAAGATTTATTATTTAACCTACACAGCTGTGTTCTTAGGGATTATGAGTCTCTGATCTCATGAGTATAATATGCATATAGATAATAGCTCACAGCTATTTGTGTTAGAGGAAATGACTGTTCATTCTTAACATTTGAGTTCCCTGTTGCTTCTGAATTTGATGCAACTGTGGAAAATACAGTAACAGCACACATATGGATGAGATGTTGCAGGACAACAAATAAGCAGAATACATAAATCATAGTTTACAACCTGCTGTTTTAGAAACTAAGAGTCAGGCTGAAGTATCAGAGGATGCTTTTTTAAAAATCCTGTTAGTTATCTAACCCCACTTATTTGCATAAGTGGCTAAAGGCATGTTTACATGTCTAAATGTTACTCCTACTGAGAAAGTAAGAAGTGAGTCCTGCTGCCTTCTCTCATGGCATCACAGTAAAGGTATCTGGGCATAGGGAAATGAGGAATGGTTGTCTAGAGAGGGGAACAGGGGCTTGGAGTGTGGCCTGCATGCTCCTGGAAAAGGACTCCTTAAACTACCCAGACCTAAAAAATTCTTGAGCCCGAGTGGGTTTTACCACTTTTAATAAATTCCAACTTTGGAGATGGAATTAACTTTTCACTCTGAAACTTCTTTTACAGTAGATGAGGGAAAGCCCACAGCTAGCTAAATATCAGGTATTTTTAAAAAACACTTCAACAGTAATAAATGTTCTAAATAAATATATTTAAACCGCTTGGTCCATGAGAGCGTAAATCATTGTTGTCTTCCAAATCATTCAGCTCTGACAAAGGAATCCTCTAAAATGTTGACCAAAGGCTAGAAGTTATGATTTAAATAGTTTTCAGTGTCAATGAAATTAAAAGTTAATCCATGTAAACAGATTCCATTTGCTGGAAAACTTAGAATCGTTCATTGCATAACTTGTGAGTGCTAAAGGGCTGGTAGCTGTAAGGTGGGAGTGCTACAAAGATGGACAGTCCAGGGAAATGCTGCAGTCGAGGAGATTTGTTTCTGTTGAATAGCTTAGTTGTACGTCTGCTGCTGACCCTCGAGATCGGTAAGGGGGCGGGGGGGGGGGAAGGATTAGCCTAAGGGTGGAAGATGCGGTTTGTGCTCTTTAGGCGAGAGAAAAGCAGCAGATGGAGCAAGAATGCAAAGGCCCTATCCATGCTGTGTTGCAGACCTGGCTTTGCTGCTTGAAAGCCTGTTTAGTCGAATGCAGCCGCTATACTATATATACCGTATGTGTTTAAGTGTACGTCTCCAGGTATCTGTAATTACAATGGTTGGATCTTTGGTGGAGCAGAATGAGTACGCTTTCTTCTTCCCCCACATGTGTGTTTTGTTTGCTGAGCAGTGCTTCTCTTCCTCTCTTTGTATCGGACTTTGGTGTCATGTATCTGCTGGTCCTGCTGTGTCTGCCTCCATCACGGATGAAATGTCATAGCTCCTGACATGAGTCTTGTTACCTAGCCGAAGGAAAGGGCATCCGCTTGCAGCTCACATCTGTCCTCCTCTGCTGGGAAGTGTTTGTGCTCATAGACAGGGCACAACCCTGGCAGCTGACTAGAGAGTGGCAGGTATCCCTAATGTTGACTGTTCCATGAACTCATGTAGCCTCATTTCCCGCCACTTTGGGACTGGAATTGAGAGGCTGATACCTGATAAGAAATAAGTTAATGCTGCAGTTTTTCCCACACTGGGGCTGGATTTTTTTCTTGCTTATTCCTACAGATCTTTCCACAAAACTTGCATTAGCTTTGTGTCTTTAAGCACTTTACACTTCTAGATTCAGGCAAATATGATAAAGAGTTAAATAATTATGAGGAGATCAGTGATCCTATAAGCCTTATTTTCCTTTAGGCTGAAATACAGCAACAGAAGATGATTTCAGGCAGAGCTGGAAGCAGAACTCAGGTCTTGTCTTGTGATGGACCCTGATGTAATCCACTTTGTATTTCAGAAAAATAGTTGGCTCTCAGTCCTTAACTCTGTGATAGCTGCTCCCTGCTATTACGTTGGCATCGTGACTGTAAGGCAGCTTTTAGCTGGTGATTTACCAAAACTGAGTTTGTGTCATGTACCCCCTGAAAATCTGAGATGTCCCAGCTCAGGAACAAATTTTATGTTATTCTTTAGACTGTGTCTGCAAGGGCCTGTATAGTAGGTGTTTGTAGCTGTGTGAAGGGGCTGTATGGAAATCCTGTATTTGGAGCTTACTGGTGGTGCTATGAGGAAAAACAAACACGCACAGGGTCATACAGTTAAAGATAGAATTATGATGCCTGTGTGCAATTTGGCTTCATGTTGGGCTGGCAAGTTTAATTCTTGCATTTCTTAAGATTTTGTGTCTGTCTTTCATAATTCTATAATGCTGTACCTCATTAATACTTTTACTCCTTCAATTGGAAGTATTATATTTTTTAAAATTAATATTTAAATAAAACAAACTGTCCCTCACCACACACCAAAACTGAGGAAAATGAGGAGATGGGGTTGTTCTATAAGAAAGGCCAATACTTTTCATTTCCAGTCTCTTCTTCTCAGGCCAATACTTTTTATTTCCAGTCCTTTCTTCTCATGCCTATGGGAGGTCCTTCCTGATCAAGAGACATCCCCAGAGAGCAAGGCATTCTCAACCTGACATGCTACTTTGTGCTGAAACTGTATTCCCTGCAAGGACAATCGAGAAGAAAGTGCAGGTAGAGACAGGGAGACAAAACCAGAATTAAACAATTGCAGAGGGTTAGAATGAACAGGCTGCATGCGCTGTTGCTTTCTTGCTTTCCGATGCATTAGTGGCACTGTTTTCATCCAGAAAAGGAAGATCGCCCTACCAAAGGAAATTCCCATTCACCGTCTACTACGTCAGTGTTGAGTTGCTTTGGGATCTCCCTGTAACGGCACAACAGGAGTGCGAAGCAGCCGGCAGCAGTCAGCTCTGAGGAACAGAACTGCTTGGGGAAAGGGGCGGATTCTTTCCAGGCAAGCCTGGGTTAAGGGGTTCCAATTATTTGACTTCTGTTCTTGGTAGTGATGCAGCCGTTTGTTACTTTTGTGTTGCTAATTGGTATCATGTGAAGAAACAGAGACCATATGCTCAGGAAAGTGTATTTATATTCTACTGTCATTTTAAACATCTAAGGAAACAGGTATCACAGTCCCATATTATGAGGGTACCAAAGTGCCTTTAGAACTTGGAGTGCCCTGGTGAAGTTTTATGATATCTGTTTTACAGATATGAAATTAAAGTCAGTTTTGACAATCTCCACCAGCTGAGAACTGCGTCTGCATTGTACAAGACCTGCGCTAGTGATGCTGTTATAGTTGTTGACTATATCTATAGTAAACTGCGGTTATAAGCTATCAATGGGTGAGGTTGGAAGGTGTGAACGTATCTTTTTTTCAAACCACCCGAGGCGCAGCCAACACCCGTGCGGGTGACGGGGCGCTGCCCAGCGGCAGTAGGGCTGTCTCCCCGGGGCGGAGGGGGGGGATGCCCTCCCGGGGAGGCGGGAGGATTGCGCGCAGGTCTGAAGGTGCTCGGGCTTAGTTCTTCCACTCCTGCCTCTCCACACTTTTTGCGTGGGGAAGGAGGGGAAAGCAACGTCCCGGCAAGGCGGGTCTCCCGCGGCGCGGCTCGGCCGCGCCANGGAGGAGGAGGAAGAGGAGGCGGACGGTCCGGCGGAGCCCCCGGTGTCCCGCCGCAGCTCCGGCGCCCGTGAGTGTCTGCGGGGCGGGGGGACGCGGAACCGCCGGGGCTCGCAGCAGCCTCCGCCAGCACCCTGCGGCTGCTGCCGCTTCCTTGGCGCGGGGTTTGCCCAAAAACAACCCCGAGGGGAAGGGCAGAGGGTTCCCGAGGGTGTGCAGGGGAAAAACCCACCTTGGGGCATCTCCCTCCTGTACAGGCAGGAGTCGTGGGGGCTTGTTTAGAAGCAGAGCGCCGTTTGCTCTAGCGGTGTGATGTGGGGAGGGGGCCCGATTAATTACGGAGAAGCAGATGGCTGGAAATTGCATTAAGCCTTCCAGTTTTCTTATGCAGTTGTCCGGGTAGAGCTTTAGGATGAGGAACGAGCTTGGTAAGCGTTAGGAGTTTCTTCGTGGGATGTTGGCTGTTTGAAGTTGCTCCCTCAGTGTCAAAACTTACTCAGCTAAGATTTCTGGTTTTACTGTGCATGTCTGTGCAAAACTTTTCCCGTTGCTGTCCTTCAGTTTCACAACAGCGCATCATGCTTTCTGGATGACTTAAAATGATCAGTGTGTTTTATTCAGTCAGGAGTCATAAAAGCATAAGTCTGGGTACTGCATTAGTTAAAAAATTTTCAATATGTTGCAAAAGAAGGCAGGGATATGAAAACAAAGTTGCATACTCAGGGAAGTAAATAACATGCTCTTTATGCCGCTTAACATCAGCTTTCTCTTGCTCATATACCTCCAGTTACATGAGGTGGTAAGCGAATGTGATTATTTAATGAGGTTTGCTTCATAGCTCTCTTTTGTTGTGTCTACTCCTTAGACCATGCACATAATAATTTGATATCAATGATCTAACAAAGCTTAAGGGTCCTAATCTAACTAAATGCAAAGTGTGGCTCCTCACTTGTAAATACAGGATCTCTCACGAGAAGGCTTGACCATGGTGGCTTTTTCATTCATGCCATCCCTCCTTTCTTCCTATTTTAATATCTCCTGTTTATGACATTTTATAAGTTGGAGCAACTGTTTTACGTCCCATCAATTTTTTGTAAGTTACTGACTCATCAGTCTTTTCACTTCAGGTCCTGCAGTTGTCTTCAGTGCAATTCACTTGAAATATGATCAGCCTTATAACACCAACATCACAAATTCCTCAGAAATTCAGAATAACATGGCCAGATCCTGAGGTGTTGTCATCCCTTGAAATAGCCATAATGATAGTGGTTGATACCAATAATTTGC
This sequence comes from Burhinus bistriatus, assembly GCA_013397275.1. Lineage (NCBI taxonomy): Eukaryota > Metazoa > Chordata > Aves > Charadriiformes > Burhinidae > Burhinus > Burhinus bistriatus. The sequence goes on along the minus strand of VYXH01011498.1, from coordinate 151,822 downwards.
CATTACGATTTATCTAGTTACGCTTTCTAACTCTTCAGTCTACAGGAGAAAAGAGTATGTATAGTGGAATATGCAATCTACTGGGTCTAAGTTTCTTCTTTACACCTCGTCAAGGTGCTATTTACCTGGAATTTGAGTTGAAGGAATTAATTTGGCATTAAAATAAATTTTAGAGCACTCAGCACTTTCTTTTTCCCTCTGAGTGGTTCATAGGTTGAAGACTTCAAATACTTCAAAAATCTTGCTAAAGTGCATGAGTAGTGTTGTAGTCGTTTCAGTTAAGGGTTATTACTGTGCTGAGCCTTGAGGCGATGGTCTGCTGCTGATACTTCCAAATGAATATTTAAGTTCACAGGGTGTTTGGTGTTGCTTAGCCGTACATTCTAGATCTGAATATTTCTCAGGATTGTTACGATCACCAGTGATATCAGCCTTTTTTCTGTTGCAGCCATTTGAAGTATTTTTTAAGGTATTCTTCTTGCTTATGCCAGGAACATACACAAATATTAGCTAAGCAGTGTCAAATGTTATAGGAAATAGATTTCCTCACTTAACGTTGTATCCCACATAATTAAAATTGGGAATGATGCCTTACACTGGCAGTGGAATTAAACAATTAGACATGATAATGTGTTTTGAGATTGATTCAGTTTCACTGAAAGAGACTATCATCAGGAAATATTTGACTTGACTGGGTTTTGCTTGCATCCAACTTAGCGGCTCAGTTTTAGCCTGGCCTTGAATCATTTCTGGGGCAGAGGTGCAGTCCTCTCATGGGAGTTCCTGGAGACACCATTCCTCAAGGGGCTTACCTGGTAGTTCCCTGAGCTCTGGGAAGCACGGGTACAGGGATGGTGGCAAATGAAATCCGCTACTTTGCTCGGTTCCCATCACGTATGTCAAAGAAAGGTCTTGACACAATTCATCCTGAATTGCCACAAGTACCAGCATGTGGCCTTTCCACTTACAAACATTTTAATCCACTTAAGAGCAAAATATATTTCAGTTACAGTTTGCAAAGTGGCTTCCAATGGTTTTATTGATCTTAAGACCTAGTCTTTAATTCACAGTAGCATAATGCAATCATATGCATATCATATGATTCCATGTGATTGCATTCTGATGCTATGATCTGTTTAGAGTGTGGTATATGAATAAGACAAAAGGCATAAATTAATGGAACTTTAATTTATCTCTAATGATTTTTTGATCATAAGGCCTCAGACAGTGGAGAGAAAAAGGTTTATTCTGATAGAGTGCACCAGTCTGTCTAAATCATAGAAGTTACCAGCCACTTCTCATCACACAGGATAAATGTAGGAAAACAGTCAAGCCCTCATTCATTAATTAGTGCTAAAAACTTATGAATTAACTTGTTCATTCTTCCTCTTTTCAAGCAGAGGATTTGTTTACTGAAAAATTGATTCCTGTATAATTATCAATAATTGCTTGGCCTCCAGCTTTGCCCCGCTGATTTCACTGCTGTTTCTGTTAACTTGAGCTCCCGTCACAGGTTTCTCTGATACCTTCAGAGCCTGTTCCCGGCCCTCAGTCAAGGACCTGAAAAGTCCACCTGAGGCAAGAGTGCTCTTTTCCACGGCTAGCATGCAAACAAACATCCCACGTTGTCTCCTAGCAACATAATCATCCTTTATAGAGCCCTCAGATGTAAAATTGCTCTTTCATGTCCAGCCACAAACGTTACACCTCCCACCTCCTCCATAAAACGATGAGAACCCGACACATTATCTGCAAGGAGTGTGAAGGGTGAGAGGACTCAGTGAGCTGCTTTGTTTCTCTGCCCAGGTGCCAAACAGTCCCAGTCCTTACAGTCGGAGAGCACCGTCATTCGTGAGGTTCTGGTTAGTCACCTGTTGTTTCATGCAGTGTGGGAGTGCATCAATGACAGACCTTTCTGCTAGATCAATGGAAAAAGGCTATGTAGAAATATTCGTGCTCTTGGGAGTGTGTTATCTGTGGTTGAAATGTGATATATTTGTTCTGGATATGTTTTTGAAATTCTTTTTTTTTTTTCTCTCCATCTGTAAAACATTTCATCTAATCTGTGGGACATATTATTAAGCTAGAGTTGTGCATACATACATTAGAACAATGGGCATCACTTCAAAGTCCTAAAGGGCAGTTATAGGAAGGTAGGAGATAATTTTAACGTCATGTTTTCATCCATTGGACTCTGTGACACTATTTGTTAGCTGCATCGTTATCTCTACCAGCTCAAGGAGTGGTTTATATCCAATACGACTGAGAAAACAGGAAAGGAAAGGAGAAATGAGGGGGTGGCAGGGCAGGGCATTTTGACTTTTGGGGGATTTGAGCTGCAAGCATAAGCATAAAAACAATTTCCTAACATCAGCAAAAATACTTAGAGGTTTCAGTTTGACTTTTAGGGAAACAGCATTCTTTGAGTTGAGAACTTTGAAGCCCTTCCTCTGTTAACAGACAACATTTTGCCAGACACCTGCTATTCTTTACATGCTATGTTCTTTCCATGGGCTTTTATTGATTGTTTTCTATTTTTCTCTGCTTCTCTACTGTCTCCGTTCATGATCGTTTTCTAAGCCATCCAGAACTGGATCTCATAATGAATGCGAATCTACAGAAAGTGTCTGACTTCTGGCAATATGTGCATACAACAATAGTTAAAAAATACATCTATATTAATTACTTACTTATGGTGCCTCAGGGCTCTAGTGCTGGCTGTTTATGGAAAAAGGAATAATTTAGGAGGCTAAATTTGTATTAAACAAGTGAGATATATGTCTCTAAATTGGGCTCTTGGGGACTGTTTCAGGATAAGAGCATGCAGTGCTGATAAAACTTGCTAATTACTGGCTAGCAATGTGGTTACTGCTATGAAATATGAAAGATCAGAATCCAGTCCATCTTAACTAGCTGCAAATGAGTAAAACCAGTAAAATACTGATTTGATCTGAAGGTTTTTGCTACGTATGTGGCTGAGGTATTGCTGTGAAAAACTAAATGGCTGACATTATTTCAACGTGGTGTTATCTGGCTCTCAGAGTAGTGAGGGCACGTTGCCAAAATGCTAATAAGGGATTTTCAGAAAACATAACATTTAGTCAACGGTTGGTGTGCCCACAGCCTTCTGGTCCAAAGCACAGACCTCCGATATTTCAGCTAATGGAATAATTAACGCAGCAGTACAAGACTTTATTAGCCTTTTGAGCATATAAGGTGCATGCTGCCAGTAGTTTGTTAGATTAATAATTCATATATAACAACATATTTGACAAGCCTATAGAGGAGATAACAGTGCAGGAAGCTTGCATTTTATCTTGATGGTAGAAAAGTTTGTGGTTAGAATCATAGTTTGAGAAAACATGTAGTCTAAAAGGCAGAATTTAAATAGATTAGTTTTCTGTTTAAATGCTAGTCCCAGTTCTTCCTAGTGTCTCATTTAAAAATCCCCTGATACTTATAATCCGTGAGGATATAGTTATTTTCCTAGTAGGAAAGACTGGGAATGAAAAAGACTGAACACCTTCCACTGGAGGAGATGGAAGTCATAGTCCAGGGGTTTTCAGGTAACTGCTCCTTCTCTTTGGACAAAAAATACTTGGATAGGGAATTTCTCTCCCTTTCTGAAGACCTCTGGATTGGTCCTCGTGCTCTGGGGACCTTTGAAACAGACCTTCTAATTTAGCAGTCGCAATGCACAAACCCCTCTAGGGCACAACTCTGAACACCCTGGGCAGCCCAAGTACTGCATCCAACAGCAACTGGACAAACCTGGGTGCTGTTGTTTCTTGTATCCCAGGCATGGGGATCTCACCTGTTCAGGTATTGTTCAGAATCACAGAGTGGTTGAGGTTGGAAGGGACCTGTGGAGGTCAACCTGTCCAACCGCTGCTGAGCCAGCAGGGCCATCTAGAGCCGGTTGCCCAGCACCATGTCCAGGTGGCTTTTGAATATCTCCAAGGCGGGAGACTCCACAACTTCTTTGGGCAACCTGTGCCAGTGCTTGGTCATCCTCACAGTGAAAAAGTGTTTCCTGATATTCAGGGGAATCTCCTGTGTTTCTGTGTGTGCACATTGCCCCTTGCCCTTCACAGGACCACTAGAAAGGGTCTAGCTTTGTCTTCTTTGCACCCTCCCTTCAGGTCTTTATATCCACTGATGAGATCTGAGTCTTCTCTTCTCCAGGCTGAACAGTCTGTCCTGGTTTGAGGTCTCAGTGGCCAGTCTGGCCCAAACCACAACACAGTCTCAGTTCTCTCAGCCTTTCCTCAAGTGAGATGCTCCAGTCCCTTAATCATCTTTGTGGCCCTTTGCTGGACTCTTTCTGTCCATGTCTCTCTTGTACTGGGGAGCTCAGAACTGGACCCAGCACTCCAGCTGTGGCCTCAACAGTGCTAAATAAAGGCATAGGAGCATTCCCTTGACCTGCTGGCAACACTACTCCTAACGCAACCCAGGATATTGTTGGCCACCTTTGCAGCAACAGTACATTGCAGGCTCGTGTTCAACTTGGTGTCCCCCAGGTCCCTCAGGTCCTTTTCTGCAAAGTCACTTTCCAGCTGGTCAGCCCCCAGGATATAATGGTGCATGGGGTTATTCCTCTCCAGATGCAGTTATGGTCTAATAAATCCTCTGTGCTTAGTGGAAAGATCCACTTTGCTCCAAGTGGATTAAGGAGATAGTACTGGGTGACTAGGAACATTTGGTGAGATGAATGCAAGCAGTCTTGTTGTAATTTTCCGAGCAATGTTTAGTCTGTACTTTGAAGGTATCTCACATTTTCTGAGCACTCAAAACTGACAGGCAGATTTCCCCCAGTTACTCCTGAAAGCTTGGTGAAAAAATATTCCCTGCTTAAGCTTTTCTTGGATGCTGACCTGCCCGTATGTTCTTTAGGAGTGCCATTTTGCATGTTGATGGTGAAGTGAGAGGGAATATGGCTTATTCTCACACTTTTGCAGGATTTGGAAATGAGCTCGAGCTGTCTGGGCAAGTGAGGGCCTTGGGATTAGTAGGAGAGAGATTTCATGTTATACTTTCGATTTTAGTTCAGTATCCAGTATCCAGTGCCTGTTATATAAAGTAGGGTTGTCTTCCTCATAGTTGAATGAGAATATTTGTTCCATATTTAAAACACTTTTTCTCCTCTGCGGGGAACCTTCAGTGCCAAGGCCCTGCTGGACCCTGATCAGCCTCTCTTGGGGTTTCCACCCACCTTGCCCGCAGCCCAGGAGCACCATTTAAGCTCAGCATGGGGCTGTTGCTTCCACCCTGAGCAGTGCTATAGGAGTGCTGGTCTTCATTGCTCCAGAACCCAGCATGTTGGCTGTTTTTCTGGCTGTCTTGCCACTGTGGACTTGCCTGGCTACTGTGGGACTGTGTCTGACCTCAGCTACACTTGCTGGACATGATCCTGACTTAACTTCCTGGCTTGGTGTCACACCTCTGTTGTCACCGTGGGCTTGCCTGGTGATCTGGATTTGTAGCCACCTCTGTGGGTGCCCCACTGCCTTACTAGGGACGTCAGATAGGCCCTGCTGGCCCAGAGATCCCTATCCCTTGAGGAGCAGCCAGCTCTTCCTGTGCCTGGACTGGTAAGTAATTGTTCAGCCTGCTTCTAGAGCTGGGGGAAAGCAGTTTAAACCAGCCCTGGTGTGTCGATATGATAGCAGAAAGTTTTTGTTTTGGTGGGATTTTTTCTTTTGTGTTTTGTTTGTTTGTTTGTTTGTTTTTTGGAGGGGGAGGTTGTTTGTTGTTCTTTTTTTGAAATCATGTTTTGGAAAATGAGCAACTGACATCATCTATCTGGACTTGTGCAAAGCATTTGACACTGTCCTGCACAACATCATGGTTTTGAAATTTGAGAGACATGGATTTGATGGATGGATCACTCAGTGGATAAGGAATCGGCTGGACAGTCACACTCAGAGTTCTGGTCAACAGCTCAATGTCCAAGGGGCGACCAGTGACAAGTGGCTTTCCTCAGGGGTTGGTATTGGGATGGGCAACGNGATCAGAGCACTGGAGCACCTCTGCTACGAAGACAGGCTGAGAGAGTTGGGGTTGTTCAGTCTGGAGAAGAGAAGGCTTCGGGGAAACTTTAAGGTGTCCCTGGCCATGGCAGGGGGGTTGGAACTAGGTGATCTTTAAGGTCCCTTCCAACTCTAACCATGCTATGATGCCAAGGTCTCTAGTTTAGCACAAAGATCTGAAAATGGCTGAATTATGAAACCTATTGAAAGTATTGGCATTACCTTACTTGGGTAGGTTGGAGCCTGGGGATAAACACTGTTTAAGGGAGTCTGTCTTTCGAGTCTTGAGAGGCTTAAGCTGGCTCGGTATGGAGTAGCAACTCCAGATCCAGGTGTGCTTGGCTAATTATGTTAGGCTGTGTACTCTGTTACCCAAATACAACTGCACCCATTTGGATGCAGGCTAGCAGTCAGCACAGTACTGCGCAGTGAGACTGTGGTCTCACACCATATGGGCTGCCTGGCTCAGGCCACATGGCATAGATGTACCTTCAGTGGGGATGACCAGATATTCCCAGAGGAGAATGTTCTCAAGGTGGACCAGCAGTTTAGGATACTCTTTCTGGCTTTCATGGCATTTTTTTCCCTTGATTCCAGTTCTTGAGATATAGTTCTCAGAAACTGCTTGCTGTGAGGGCAGGATGGGGTGGGGGGCAAGGAGCACTTGCATTGCCATACACCAGGCCATGTGGCCCAGCACACCAGGCTCATCAGCCTGTCATGCAGTCCTGTGCTGCAACTGTGACCTCACTTTTGTCCCAAAGTAGTGTTTTAAGGAGCGAAATGCCTTTTTCTGTATTCTATATAAAAGCATAGATCCAAATTTTAAGGAATAACTAGATCTTGAAAGACTTTCTAAGGAAAATAAAAGCCGTTATGCCTGTTTGATGGATGAGGAGATCAAGGTATAGCACGTAGCTGGAAGCGAATGAGGTGCTGTGTCTTAGGGAGCTACCATCTGCAGCTGGACAGTAGCAGATACGCATGTGCTGGACCTCAAGGCTGAAGCAACTTGGCCAAGGTTTGTGGCAGACGGGCACAGAAATCAGTTCTCCCTTGTTTTATTCAAGTGCTCCACCTACCAGGTCATATAGCCTTTTATGGAATCTGGGATATTACGGCAGATCTGCGTATAGATGACTTGGTGCCCCTGGCTTGCAGAGGAAATGCTCCTGAGGTTCTTGCTAAGCACTGAGCAGAAACAGAGAGTGAGGAATGTCTATTGATTGCTCATGAGCAATAATTCCAATGCCTTATTTGTAAAATAAAAAACACCTTTTTTCCTTGATGGTGAATTCAAGCCTGCAGAAGCTACCCCGGCACTCCCAGTGACTATTGTCAGCATATGATGCTGTGGAATTAAGGGTGAGCTGTAAGGGCGGCGGGTGCTTTAATTACGTATTTTGTGATTTATTTACCTTTTTCCTGAGGTCTATATTTAGCTGCTTGGTGAATTCTGAAAAGACACAAATGCCACAAGGCTCACCCAGATCCCCGTCGGCAAAATTTGGAGGCATCGAAGTCTAATTAAAAGGTTGGATTTATTTCTAGAATTTAAAAACCCAAGGGAAAGCAATAACAAAATCCCTGCCAATGTAATTGTGACAGTTGTATTTTTTTTTGTTTTTTTATTGGTGGGTCAAAACAACAAACACAAGAGTATTTCCCTCTAGTAAATGTGCAAATAGCACTTTGTTATCTGTGCAGCTGAGTTCCATTCATGACTTGTTGATATTCAAATGCTTCCTCTCAAGGCTCAAGGATCACAAGAAGACCTGGCTGTTAGATGCATAGCGTATAGCTCCAAACTAATGTACATTGAGTTCCTGTGATTGGAAATTTAGCTTTATTCTGACTGAGGTTTTGGAGAGCGGGCAGGTCCATAGACTGTGTGTGTCTAGTGTAAATATAAAAGTAACATTTGCATCTCTGCATTTTTGTAAGCAAAAGTTTCAGTCTCCTTCCTGGGTAAATAAGGCCCATCCTATTTTGTTTCGCTTCTGTGATCTGTTTTCAAATTAGTTTCTGGCAGGCAGGAAAAGCACATTTGGATGTTGGGAAGCTGTTCTGATAAAATGATAGCTGTACACCTCTGCTGACGCTACCCATTTTGGGAGGGCTTTGCCACTGTTGCAGGCGGTGTACTGAACTGAAGGGACCTTTTGGCTGACTTACTGCAGTGGTTCTTGTGTGGTGCCTCTTGCAAATGGCTCAGGGAAATCGCTCTTTTGGCCTGCTGGGGAAGGGGAGGCAGGTGATGAGACTGGCTGCCATCAGCACTGTGTCCCAGCGCCGTCGCCTGTAGCTGCGTGGCCTTTCACTGTTGGGAATGAATGTTAAGGGGTGACAGGTCGAGGATGAAGATTTTCTTTCTGCATTGGATTCGCATGTGTCCTTAAAGTGTTCAAGTGGAAATTGTCAAACTGTATGAGGAAGGTTGTGGGCATACTTCTGTGCCTGCATTTTCTCATCCATTTCTGTTTCTTCCTCTAAATTATGGAGGTCTTTCTGGTCTGCTTGCCCTTGCCACCCCAGAGAGGAACCTGCTTTTTTGTAGTTGCTGTCAACACTTGTGACTCACATTTGCTTATCAAGGGCATAATTACATGAAAACCTGACACTGGGATTTTCACAACACGAGGCATGACTAAAGATTATTGTTCTGAGCTATAATTAAGCACTCATTGCAGCAGGTCTTGAAGGGAACTTGATAGTTATTATTAACTGTAAGTGTGAATACATATAGCTGCAACAAACTGCAGCTGTTATATCGTTGCTAATGCGACACAAAGCTGAATCCTCCCTCAGTTTGCTTCCCTCCTAGGCTTTTTCCTAATTCCTGGATACAGTTGCATGCTTCAGTGTATGTTGTTCTCCTGTGCCCTGCATATAATCATCCAGATCTTGGTTTCTGATGTCCCCTTTGAACTGTTCCAAGTACCTAGAGGAGAAGCAAAGCTGCTGGAGATGCTCGTTTTGCATGGGCCAAGGCATCTGTCCCATTTGAGGGTTTTTTTGCCATGTGACCTCTACAACCACAGTAGAGTGTGCAGTATCTAATTCAGCATTCAGGGTTTTGTCAATGCTGTACTTTCTCATGAAGGCACCGGTGCATTTCAAGTGCTGTAAATAAGTAATAGTGTAACGCTAGTGTGAATAAATACAAAGATACTACAGTTCAGTGCACTTCAGAGTTACAGTCCACCTCAGAAAAACAAATAGTCATATAGAGCTCTACATGTGCATTGCACTGATCAACCAGCTCAAGTTTTTGCCAAGAAAGGCTGGACAAGATGATCTTTGAGGTCTCTTCCAACCTGGTATTTTATGATTCCATGAAGTTTATCCATGGATTTTCCTCTATTTAAGACAGACTTGTATTTTGAGAACATTACAGTATACCACAAAATTACATTATTACCCCCATTTCCAGCCTTCACAATCAACATGCAAAGTGCCCAGGTTCTCTCAGACTATACCTGTAATGCTAAACGAATGAGCTTGAACGCTGCTTACCCGTTTTTCCGAGTTGTTGTTCCCTGGTGTGCTGCTGGCCTGTGTGAGTGTCGGGATGTGGCTGGGTGGTGGCACACAGCGGGTAATGCAAGACTGGCCCAGGTTTGGATCTTGGCCTTGGGGCCACTGGGTCCTATGGGAGATCAGATAGGCCAGCCTGTGCCACTTGACCTCAGGACCAGAAACTCATCTGTGGCCCTGTTCTATTTAGCCCTGTAGATGTAGCCTTGAAGGCTGACCACCATTGTGCTGTTTGACATGCTATGGCTCTATAAAAGAGGAATTCCTTATAAGAGCAGAATTTTGTAATATTATCCTGGAACGGAGATGAGAACCTGGCTCCCATTGCCTCTATGCAGGGGTGAAATTTACTTGCTTGCATCCATAAGGCTCCTTCAATTCTGTGTCCTTACTTCAGGACTAGAGCATTGCATCAGCATTGAGCTGGCCAATGGAGACGTTGAATTTTGTTCTCAATGAGAGTAATTAAATGAAATTACCAGCTGAAGACAGTTTTTTCTCAGACTGACAGATTTTCTTTCATGTGCAAATTCTGGATGGTACAAAACTATCATCTGCAGAGCCTAGCAGTGTCTTGTTCCTCATACACGTACTGTGGGCTTATGCACTTATTCTTCTAAAATGCTTCCTTATTTGTGTTCAGAGTAAAACTCTAAGTTAGCACCCTGCTTTGGTGAAGGGAAATGGAATTCAAGACAGACTTCTGAAAATGTAAGCATTGCTAATGCAAGATGAAAAGCAAATCTGATGTATGGCACTGCTTTGGTTTTCCGTATTAGTGCAAGTAAGAGTTCTTTGATCTTGATTTGCAGGTATGTAGTCTGTTATCACAACAGACTAAAATCTTCTGTTTTGATCTAATTTTATTGACTCTATTTGAAGTATAGTGTTAAAGTTGTTGGCAAAAACTTCAGACAAAATGCCTTAACGGAATTGAAAAATAAAGTTATAGTTGCACTGAAAATTTTTGATGCTTATAACCAGCTTTCCAAGACGAAAATAATTTTTCCACCTTGTCAGTATTCCTAAAAGAAATACATATAGAGAACAACCAGCACCCACAAGCTCAACTCCAGTCTCTTGAGAAAAAGTTTGTGCGTGCCAGGAGGTAACTCATAAACATCCATTTCCATGCAAAACCAATTTCCCTGATAAACCCTGCCCCTTCATCTTCTGAGACTGTTTTGTATGACATCTGCCAGTTGTGTCAGATTCTGTGGTGGTTTTATGATGTCTGTGTCCAATTATTTGTAGACTTCAACATTCAAAGAAAACCAAAGTGTATCAATCATGATTTAGCAAATAATTTTTTTTTTTTTCAGAAGGCATAAAAGGGCACTGGAGCTTCGCTGAAGTCAGTAAGGGTGCTTTTATTTTGGTAGGACTGAACATAACCTTGAAGGTGGTAGTTTTGTGCAGACCAGGGGTTCCTGAAGAATAAGAAATTGATCTTCCGGCTTCTTTTTTCTCTCCCATCCTGTCCCTTTTGGTTTTGACAGATCCAAGCATGTACAGCCTTCAAGTATTTGTCTTTCTATTTTAGTGTTTCAGTGGCTGCCGCCTTCTCTTCCATCTGGAAGGCACCTGTTACGTTGCTCTGAGGAGTCTGTTGGATTCAGCAGCCGTGGTAGAAGGTGTTACTGCCTGTAGCTGTTGTCTCGCTTCTGCTGGAGGTTATCATCACAGCAATAGCAGCAAACAAGAGCTGGCTCCTTGGCTCATGCAGCTTGAAGCTGGCTAGCACAATCCAGTATATTAACGCTGTGAACTCAGGGTAGCTGAAAAAACATCGCACAGTTGCTCAGTTGCCCCTTTTGCTCCTGGTGTTAATCTCCAGCAACACAAAAGAGCTGGAGGAGATAAATGTTGTTTCTCCGACAGAGCCCACGCAACAGCCCTGAGCTGCAGGACTTGTGTTGGGGTGAGATTAAGGCTGCGTTGAAACCAGCAACAATTTACCCAATAAATTCAGTGGGGTCAATGTTTTGAGCCTGATGTCTCCAGAGTGTTAGATGGGTATCTATTGTCAAGGTCATGGACTGAGGACCAACTTCAGACCATAAAAAAATAGGCACTTATTAAGGTTCCAGTGAAGTTAAAGCGAGATAATCTGCTCTCAAAATGCTGAGTTGATCCAGCAATCTCGGTAGCATTTTTGTACCAAACAAGTGAATTCTGTAGCATACTAACCTTGCACGCATCACTTGACTTGTGTAGGGTTTTTTGAAAATGTTTTCTTTCATGTTTGTGAGCACGCATAGGGATTTTTTGGGGGGTGTGGTAGTGGATGGAGGGTAAAGGTGAATTTGCAGTGTTCTGACTGAAGACTTGCTGTTAAGCCTACAGATATATTACTTGTGTATGATTCTTTTGGCTGTAAGGAACCAAAGGAAAACAATTCAGAAATTAGCAACTTTATCAATTATTTACAAAGTGGTCTGTTAACAAGGGAAACGTAACTTTTAATTCTAGACAAATGAGGTCCAAAGGAAGTGGAAAACACTATCAACAGTCGTTGGCAAGTGTTTTTGTTCTGAAAGGCTAAGTCCATGTTAAAACCAGTTTCTTTTTGTTTTTGACAAAAACAAAGCGGGAAGGAGAAGCAATAGCTTATATCTTGTTGTAGATTATAACTGTATGTCCACATCTGTATTATGACATTAATTTGGAAAGATGTTATAGTAGAAGGGTGCCATCAGCACTTCATCTAAACCATTTCAATATGTGGAAGTAGGCCACAGTTTTCACTGTATACAGCGTAGGAGCACTCTGGGCATCTGTATATTTAAATGTGGATCCCGGTGTGGAATCTTGATTTTATTTACTTGAGTTTCTGGCTCCTGCACTTTTGGAACTCTGATCAATGTAAGTGACAGAGTCAGGCTTTGCCTGCAGTAGAGCTGAGTCCGCTGTTGTGATATGGCAGTCTGGACTCAGTTTCCCCATTTCTAGTTAGAGCGGAGTGTGAAACGTCCTGTTGGATGTTAAGCTTAGCACTTGAAAACAAAAAAAACCCCAAGTGATTCCTGTAAATTCTCACGTATGCTTTTTTGCATGCATATTATTGCTGACTGAAAAATTGTCCTGTTGATCAAAAATGGTTTAGGGCATTGCAGGCACACGTACGCAGCAGGAACTCAGCAAGGAGCCATGCCTGTGCAGGGACCTGAGGCAATCGGTAACATTGGGGCTGTCTTAAAACTTGGTGGGGCCCTGGGTACTGGTTGTGGGCCTGAACGGATGGCTCGAGATTGCGTGCTCAAAGAGAACTGAGCATTTTGGAGTCCTTTGCCCCTATACAGGCTCTCCAACATCAGCATTGCACCTCCAATATGTTTTCTGCAGTAATGTTTTCTGCATCCAATGTTTTGCCTTATTCTGCCACTAACTGCATCTTACTGTTTCTCATAGCTCTAGTGTTGAGGATCAGCTAAGCTGGTCTCAGCCCTGCTGTGACTAGAGGAGGCCCTTAGGGGCCTTCCCAAAATGCAGGCAGGGATCTTTTTCACAGGGTATTGTGAGAATTGGGATTCCTGTCTGAATCCCGAACCTAAACACACAGCTCTGCATGTGTTGGGGGTGAGGTGGGTGGGTGTTACGAGTATGGAGGAAAAAGAGTCACACTTTTTAACCTTTTCTGACACTGTTAGCTTTTTCATTTTTGTTGTGAGTTAGTGCTGAAAGGCAGTGAAACACCACACAGCTGCTTGCTCGCTTCCCCTGACACACTGTGGGGGCAGGGGAAGAGGAAAAGAAGAGTAAAAGCAAGAAAACTTGTGCATCAAGGTGAAAATTGTGACAATTAAACAAGTAGGAGAAGAGAGAAAGCAAGCAAAAGTGATGCAAAAGCAATCACTCACCATATCCCATGAGCAGACTGATGTCCAGCCAGTTCCTGAGCAAAAGATGGCTAACTCCTCTAAAACCCCTCCTCTCCCTTTTTATTGGTGAGCATGATGTCCCTTTGGTCAGTTTGGGTCGTCTGCCCAGTTGTGTCCCCTCCCAACCTCTTGCACCCCCTCAGTCTACTCACTGTGGGGGCAGAGTGAGAAACAGAGAAGGTCCCCACGCTGTGCAAACGCCGCTCAAACACAGCTAAAACATTACTGCATTATCAGCATTGTTTTGGTGACTCATCTAAAACACAGCACCACACAAACTGCTATGAAGAAAATTAACTCCATCCCAGCCAGTCCTGATACAATAAAACCGATGGGATCGATTACTCTTTTCTAATGAGGAATAGGAAATTCTTCACCATCACATGTAGCCCTGCAACTAGATCACTAATAATCTCTGCTGTCATTTGAACAATATTTACAAACGATTGCCCAAATTTGAATGAGCTTTTGGTACACCACGATTTCTAGCTAATGGGGACGTGGCTAGCACATTAGCTGGAGTACTGCTGTTATTTAGCCATTAGATTATATTATTAACACTATTTTATCTAGTTAGCACAGAAACAACAGAAGCAGTGAGTTACAGTCTTTAAGGGCTTGACGTACACAGCTGTTTGTGGGTTTCTTTGAAAGTATTAGCAATCAATCATTCTGGCAGGACTACCAGCAGGATTGTGTTGTACTTCAACCTGCCCACCTTGCTACGTAGGTTCTGGTTTGGGCAAGGGTCTAAAGTGTTTAAGCCTGACGTATCTGCTCTCTGAATGTAATGAGTGCTGTATTACAAACAAACAGAAACCCCCATCTTGTGATGATCTGGAGAAGGACAAATATTGACTACAGCAATGTTAACCTTGTTTATATATGAAATAAAATTTACACGGATAAAATCTTCTTGCAATCAAACTGTGGGGTCAACACCTGAAAAGTTGGAGTAACGTTTTTGGCTGTCCAACTACATCTCCTAAAAACAAAATCGATGATGTTTAGACTTGACATGTGGAAACAATCAGTAGCAATGTGGAAGAAATGTGCATGTGATTTTGTTTTTTTTTTACTTCAGCAGTTTCTTTTGTTTCACTGCGCCATATTCAAGAATAAAACATACCAAATGTTTAGTGTCAACGACTCAAAGAAAACAGCCAGTCTCTTCAAAAAGAACGCCCAAACAGCAAATGATGCTTAATTGCATTGCTGCTGGTGTTGCCCCCAGGACTGTTAGCAGCCAGGATATGTACGGAGGTTGCCGGGAAAGGACAGGTTAGCGCTGCTGGATGAGTACAGAACACAGTATGCTGCCAGCCTCTGTTACAGAGGTGTCATAGAAAAAAAGAAACAAAGAACGTGTAAGATTTATTTATTTATTTATTTGCAAAATCCCTCATTTTCTCTGCGTGGTGAAAACCTCTCAGCAAGGGGGGATTTCTTAATGTCGCTTCCCTAGAACCCTGTAGATAAATACAGCGTTCAGTAGAAACAACGCATAATTTCAACAAAACGAGACTTCCCTCATCCTTTGAAGGTCCTGAAGAAGCACCTCTCGCCCCCCGCCCTTTCCCTGTCCTTTCCCCGAGCTGCAGCCTTTTCTTTCTTTTATCTCCATCTAGTGGCCACTGTGCTCAACTCGGAAAGGGAGCCAAACTTGGTCTCCACCTCCATGGTGCCCACATTAGTAAGTGTGCCTTCAAACACCTATCAGATCACAGGGAGTGGCATATGGCAGAGAGAAATTCCTGGTTTCTGGACCACGGTGGCTTTGGAAGTCCTCTAGGAAACGCCGAGGTGAGCCTGCGCTTATTCTGCAGCGTGGCAATGGGCTTCGCAGGTGGGAGAGCAGCATGGTGTCCGCCAGCTGTGTTGCAGGGCACCCCATTTCTCACTGCTGTGGCAGCTTACCAGAGTGTTCCAGGAACACAGCGTTAAGACTTTTGACCCCAAATACTATTATAAACACTCGAGACATTTTTAAACCTGGAAATGGTTTCCTATCAGGAGACTTGAGAAACAGAATCCCCTTTTCCTTTTTTTAATGGAAACTGAAAGCTCTAGGCTGCATAGTTATAAATAAATCTGGAAAACACAGCATGGGTGACTCCAGGGTCTGCTTCAGTTTAAGGCAGCTGCAAGCAGAAACTCTGGGAGATGCGAAAGCCTGCAAATTCTTCCATAGCATCCTGACATCAGCAATGGCTTGCAGTAGAGGGCTTGTGTCACCAGAGGGTTCTGCATATGGAAGTGTCTGTATCTGCCTTGATGCAGTGCACTTGCCCAAGCGGATGCACTCTAACTTCTGGGTAAGCGTTTGAGCACTCCTCCTCCTGCCACCTCCTGTGGCTTTTCTTTTCCTGGAAAGTGGTAGTGATTTCTTGCTCCACCTGGGAGGGCAGGAAATCTTTTGTTACAGCCACATCAGAGGATGATCCTCAGACATGGTGAGCACCTAAGGCTCCTGATCAGCTGGGTCAAGTCTTGATTTGAGCCGAGTCATGAATAGCTCAGATATTTTTACTGGGGATATTGCGAACAGGTATGCATCCTTAATAGATACATACTCGAGAAAGCATTTTTAGATTGACATTGAGGTTAGCAGCCGAGCTGAAAAAAGCAGCATGCCTATGAATAAATATTTATATAGAAGACCCCCTATTTTCTAGATTTTTATATTGCATTGACTGTGTAAAGGGCTGGAGAGCCATTAGTAGGGTCTTCTGAGATTATTTTTCCTTCCTATAGTGTCTGGCAGAAGGTGAGGGTGTGGCAGGGCATTATGTGCTGTGATCATTTTCTCCTGCTGTATTGAATCTATAAGGTCAGTGCTAAATCTTGGCAGTATCCTTTATTCGAGGCTCACTTTTTCCCTCCAATCTTCCATGCTTTTCTGTGGTTGCTACTGTTTTATATAAATGATTCTAAGATTAATCTTGTTCAAAATGTTACCCGAACTGCCTTTCTTGGCAGACTTCAATCAGTAACAGAGTTTCACAAAGACTTAAAATCTTGAATATTGAATTCTATACTGTATATTACTGATCCAAACATCAGAAAGAGTATTAGGCAGGCTGAAAAATAAACCTCTGGGCAACAAGCAACTAGGTATACAGAAGCTTGTTAACTGTGAAATAACACATGAAAAGCTGACAGGGAATGAGCCTGTCATTCATTCTATCTTGTTCTAGCACATGGAAATAAACATAAATTGTAGAAGACCCTTGCTGTACAAGACTGACATAGTTGGTTTTTTTTTTTTTTTTTTTTTTTTTTTGAGGGACTGCGTGTGGGAGGAGAAGCCACATCACAGTCACAACCTGGAAAAACATAATATTTTAGGGAACACAAAATGCCAGAGGTTTTTCTTCAGTCAACCACTTTCCTTCTCTTGTTGCTTGACAACAGGACTTCTGAGTCATTGATGTTGTTCCTCTGTCAAATAGCAGATGATTCCAGAGTTCATAGGTAAATTAATTCTTTGCTCTCACAGACCTGGTCATGGCTGCACGTTGAGCAGGATTTTGCATATTTGACTTCTCTCTTGTGCTGCCTTGAGGTTGGAGGCATCTGTTGAATCACTAGACTCTTTCTGGCACCCTGGAGGGAGGTGGTGAACGCAGGCACTTGGCAGGGCTGTTGACCTGCCAAGTGGGTCCACCTGTTGTCGTACTAGTTTGGCAGAGGTGGGAGAAGAGAGGTCTGGGACCATCTACCCAACCTGACTCTCCAGTGTTTAACATAAGGGTTCAAGTCACCAGTTGTAATTGTCTGATTGCAGGGCAGCTTTCAGTGCTGTTTTACGCATTAAAAGATGCGAGGTCAGTTTTGGCCAGTGTCTATCTGCTACTCTATGCATAGGAATAACTAAGTTTTTAATTGAATGAAAGTGCCTCTGCTCTTTTTCTTAAGAAATTATTTTTTTCCTCTCCATTGAGCTTTGCTATACTCCCTCTCTGTTCTCTCATTGATAACAATGCTGAGTGATAAAATGCTCCTTGCCTTTGAAGTCAGGTCTAATAACACTAATTTTCAAACCAGTGTGACCTCTTTTGTGGAAGACAGGAAAATTATAGGGCAATCATTAGTTTCTTTTTTCCCCTTAATCTGGTATAACGTGTCTTATTATGGCCTTTGATAACTGTAACCACAGCAACAAATAATGATGGATGTATTGCATTAGGGTCTCTCATCTCAGTAATCATATTGTGCTTCCAGATGCCTTACAGGTCACAAAGTAAATTAACATTCAACAGCAATACATCAAGATGCCTTAGAAAATTCCCTCCTCCCTTTGGGAGAGATGATCCAGGTTGTTATGGACCTTTCAGCAGTAGCTGACTTTTCCAAAGTCCAACAGTATCCCAACTTGACAGTTACTGAGCAGGCTGCTGTGTAAAGGTTAATGAAGTTCTCTGCCTGGATTAGTTGGAGGGGCCATACAGGAATCAGCAGGTGGAAATAAATTTGATATATACCAGCAGAAGAATGGCAAAGCGGTTTAAGGAGACAGGGTGTATTGGAGCTTTGGTAACAGGGCACTCCTGGTTGTGGGGTGGAGTTTTTCTTAAATCAAAAGCCTTTTAAAGTAAAAAATGTTTACATTAGTTATATTTGTTTGCTGCTGTTCTGCATTCCCAACTCTGGAATAGGAGCTAAACAGCATGGAGTGGCATGTTGTGCTTTTGGAGAGTATTTATGGTCCAGGCACAGATGTGAGTGTAACACTAGGGTATCCTGTAATCAGAGAGAGCTGTGCTGTTGCAAGAGGTCTCGGGTGAGCGTCAAAGCAGTTGTGATTACAGAGGGAGTTAACACGTCTGGCTCCCCTCCCCAACTTCTTGTAGGAAAGACTGAAAACAGCAGCAGAAGCGATGTACTGGATGCAATGGAGAACAGCTGTACCTCATATGGAAAACACATGTAGCTGACCTTTATTTGAAGGGTCGTTAAAGTACTTTTGGCCTCTCTGAGATGAGGAAAGTAAACGTGTCCAGTTAAACTTCACATTTGCTGTGTACATAAACAAGTTTAGAAAAGTGATTTTTTGCCCAGCCACGGGACATCCTGAGATCAGTATGAGAACAAGTAGGATTAATTTCTTCCAAGGAGTGTCTGTTGCTTCCTAAAGAAGTTAAAAAGACATGTCAACTTTTACGTGTCTTAAATCAGAAGGGATCTCAGTCCTACGGGGAGATGTTGTAAGCCATTTAAGAGGAAACAGGAGAGTGGTTAAACTGATCAGTTGAATTACCTACTAAAATTGCATATATGCCAGTTGTTAAAGCTCTTGGACACTTCAGAAAATAATACCCTTCTCAAAAGGTACTAAGCAAAATACAGTTCTAGATAGTAATTTTCTTTTACATTATTTAACAAATTTTCCTGTGGTCTATCTACTACTCCCTTGTTACTAAAATGAATTTTTCTGAACCGTTTACAAATATGTCGATTCTGTAGTTATGGAAATATATAAAAACTAAACTGTGCTCGCAGATATATTAGAAGAAACCAACAGCATCGCGCTTGAATATGAAAAGCTGCATCTTGGACATAGCATCTGAGTACACCACACCACAAATATGACTGAAGAGAAATAACCATGAGATTGGTTATATACTTGAGAATTGATGTCTTGCTGTTTGTTGATACTACCCTGATACTTTTAGGAGGATTGGGGGGAAAAAAAAAAAAAAATACTTTTTGAAAGTCGTTTGTGTGTGTTTCTGAAGTACTGATTGATCATGGCTCAAAATATTTGACTTTAAAGTATATTGAAGTCATGCAGTTATAAAACCAGACGAACTAGCATATTTCTGAGGATTGTATTGATGCTCATAACCACAGCTCAGATCTTTGTGGATTCCATCTGGTGTATTTGCAAAAGAGGCTGAGTCTATGCTGCTTCTGCCTCTGTTTTAAGTAATCCCCCTTTCAGGGGTCTGTTGCCTGGCTATGGGGTTTTTCTCATACCTGGTTAAACTGCACTTGTCACTGACCTGACAGCAAGCCTCGTCTGATCTGTGAAATGTCCTGCACCCAACAAGAGCGTCGTCTTGGGCAGAGGCTGGTCAGGACACAGCGGTCAGTTACAGGCCACACAAGGGCAGCCAAGGAACCCAATTGAAACGCGTTTTTGCATGCAGGTTCCTGGGTTTCATGAATTGGCATTATTTTTCTGAAGTCATGTTCTCATTTTCTGGTAGTCATATTGATATAAAGCTGCCTTAAACCAGTAAGAAGTGAGCACAAGTTCTAAGCATATAAAACTTACATGTCTTATTGACATGACTATGTCCAGTGCAATGGTCATACCACGTATTTCTGTTGATGGGAAAGCTGGCACTCACTACTGACTTCATTTAACTACTGTGAAGTGGTGTGTGAAACATCTAATTTGCAGTATCCAATGCTGTTAGACTCCGTATGTAGCTGTGTTGTAATCTTGGAAACAAAATTCTGTTCACTCTCTCTCAATTAATTGCCTATACATTTCTTTAAAACTGCTCTTTTATGTATGTTTCCATTTTCTCTCACAAGTGTGTTTGACTTAGGGAGATTCTAAGCATTTATTTTAAGCAAAGAATTGATTTACCTAAGCTGAGTTGGACCTTTAATCTAGGAACGCAGGAGTGGAGGCTTCCAGCATCTGAGCATAGGAAGAGATGGGTGTTGTAACTTGGATTGAGGGGGAAGAAAGGACTGAATAGACTAGAGAGCTCTCCTTGTGGATTTGTCTTAAATTTGAAATTGAAGGTGGAAAAGGCAGTGTGTATTTATGCCCTACTCCGCCTCTTCTCATGGTGCTTAAGTCTGGGCTTCTGCAGTCACTTCTTTGGACTCAAATAGTGTGAGAGAAATTACAGTGTATGTACCAGTGGAGTCAGAGGTGGCTTTCTGTGGATGGCTGTGTTGGAAACGAGAAGTAGGAATTCTGCTGGTGTGTTTGAAGATGTGTTAGGAGGCATGTGCTGACAGTGGTCTGGATGGCAAGACTGCTGCAACTGATCTATTTCCAAGAGAAGCTGAGGTGTTACCAGTCTGCAGGGGTTTGTCTCTGCAACAAGCTTCTCAGGTGTACATGTGAAAGAGAAAGATGGGGGATCTTGTGTTGGTGATACTGGAGGTACAGATAGAGGAAGTACTACCTAGATAGCATTATAGAAATTATTTTTTTGGAGCTCTACATCTCTAAGCAGGTTTTCTTCATGTTAGAAAATAAATAAAAGCCCAGCCTTGCTCCTCTGCCCCCAGATAAGCCTAATCCTCCATTACAAGGCAGCTGGGTGTGATGAGCAAAAGGGAAGATGGAACTTTCTTGGTAATTTGTGGAGATTACCTGCAGCTTCCTTACTAGATATAATTTGCCTTAGGGAAGTAATTTGGGAGTTACTGTGGTTCACTCAGGTCGGTACTTTGTACTTGTGAGTGACTGGAAGCTGGTGTTTCTGAGACGGGGACAAAACCCCCCTGAGAACAGTTGTTGAGTAGTCCTACGGATCTGAAGCTTTTTTCTTAACTAGACCACTTAGCAATGGCCTTATGCTTTGCAGCATGTACTTTTTATCTCTTCTATTAAAAATATATAGTAAGTGTCTAGGGATATTTCTTCTCTTCCTGAAAATAATTGCATTAGAATTCATATTTCTACCATGCTCTATTATGTGTGGAAATAATTAAATCTGGTAAATGCTAATTTTTCTACTGAAAGCTCTCAGGAAGAAGATATTCCAAGCATGCTTTTTCTTGTTTGGAAAAGACCTCTAACCATTTCAAACATGAGATTGTTCTCTTTACTGATGTAGTTCAGTTTGTTATGTTATAAACACAGACAAATTGATACCGATCTCATGTCTGACTGCAGTGACACTACAGTTGTTGCTCGTGTTCCTGTTTGTGGCTTATGGTGGAGGATGCTGCACAGGCGGGTTGATCTCACTGGTTTGATGCGTCTGTGCTCTTGGCCAGTCTATGCTGCCCAGTAGCAGGTACGATCTCTGCTTGAACTGGAAGAAGATGTCGCAACTGGACTGTGGTGGTGGTGAAGGAAATAAAGTAGCAACTCCAAAGTGCTTATGCTGCTTCAAATATAAAAAGGCGGGGGTGGGGGGAAACAGGGGGCAGAGGAGGAAAGACCAAAAGCGAATCTGCCAGCAGCACATGTGGGTTTTTGAGGGGCCTTCTACTGCTAATTTAAACCTTGGCTATTCCATGGTAGTGCTTTTCCTATTACACACTTGTAAAGATTTAGAAGGTTTGATAAAATATTCATTATACATTTTTCCATTAGCACTGACAAAACTAGTTCTGCAGATGCACACAAGCCAACTTCCCCTCCCCCAAATGAAATGAGTAGGCACGGACATCCTGTCCCCTGCTAGGAAGGGGTCTGTGCCTCCTGCATGTGGGGGAAACCCGCAGAGTCAGCGCTGGAGCCGACCCCAGGTTGCCAGTGTCTTGTCTCCCTCGGTGGGTCTGTGCCGGGTCCGTGCCCCCACCTGCCGGGGTGGCCATGCACCTCTCACGGTATTACAGGGATGTGGGAGCAGCAGGCTTTGGGCAGGAGATGGCCCACTGGTAGCTTAGAGTCTATATAATCAGGCTGCTTTTCCTCCGTTTGCTCGTTACTAGATGGATTGTCAAGGTTTGGGCCAGATTGGCCACCGAGGTGGATGACAGATGCTCTCCCCCACCTCTCTCTTCAAGGAGAGGAGGCAGAGAGAGAAAGAGACTTATGAGTTTAGAAGGAACTAAACTACTTTAATGAAAATATTGATAATAAAATAAAAAGAAAATAATGAAATATATACAAAACCGTATCAAGCTCCCAGGATGATAATCACGTCACCAGCAGGCGCTGGGAAAGTCCCAGACTGGACTCAGTGATGGACAGGAACTGGATTCCGGATCTGGATTCAGGATCAGGATCAAAGGCAGACAAAGAGAGTCCTCTGACGTCAGCTANGTTTTTTTTTTTTTTTTCTTTTTTTGGCTGCATGCATGTGAAATGCCTCTTGGTAGAAAACTGGATTTCGCAAAGTCGTGATGGGGGTCAAACCATTTGATTTGGCTTCATTCTTGAATTCAGTATTTAATTGAACCAGCAGTCACACATGGATCTGAGCAGGCATATCTGAATTTGTCTAGCAGATGTAGGAGACTATTCATGCTGTACTGCACACGTGTCCTACATCTGCACAAGACAATCATTCAAAATTGTTACCTAATGGGTTAATTTGTAAAATAATGCTGTTACAAAAACAAGCAGAAGAGACTTTACCTTTGGAAGGATTCATAATTTTAAAGCAGTGGCTGAATTTTCTGCAGTGAATTGTCTTTGAAGCAAAATAAGCTAAAATGGAAAAAGCCACTACCTTTCTGGAGTAAGCTTACCCATTACTGAGAATTGTTTTACATAATTTTCAGAGTATAATTATATCTGTTATTTCCTGGAGTAAACAAGTGCTCAGCATGATTTAAAAAAAAAACGAAAAGGGAAAGTTAACATTTATATCGCTACAGTCTAGTAATGAATAATAGCTGGGGTATTCCTTTGCTCTGCTGTTAAATGAGTTAATGCTTAGATCCAGTGTTCATTAAAGCAATTTCCTGGTTGCTTATTAGACCCTCTGCTTTTCTGGAATGTTTTAATTTCTATGAAGGTCTCTCCATGTGGAAACAACCAGCGTAATCACAGTTGGACCTGAGAATGGCAGGCTGTTTCAGAATTATTGTGTACAAACAGTTCATAGTAAATAAATATTTAGACTGAAAATGTGCATTGTTTTCCATTCTAATGAAATTTTGTGACATTTGAGGTATTTTGTGACATTTTTCCTCTTCTCTGTTAGATCCTGCAGCACATCTCCTCAGTAGCTTAACTATTTCTGTGGCATCACTCTAGCATGTTTTCATTGTGTATTTCTTTCCATTTCAGAAAAGTCTACACAGAAATAACAGTTATGATCCTTGTTTTGAAGTATTTAATTGAATACTGCAATAAAATCACATGCAGCTTTGTAAATATGTAGCTTTATATATACACTCAGCTTCGTGTATGCAACACTTGAAAATTTTGATATTGTTGGTGTGTTACTTATCAGCCCAATAACTCTGGGTGTAGCAGAACAAATACTCTCTATTAAAACATTCTTTACTGCTGTTTTACTTCCAAGGCAACAGCTCATCCTGCAAAGATCACCTATCCAGAACTACCAGCTGGAGACTTTTGCATTTTGAATATACTTGATATTATTATCCGTTATTCCGGGAAATGACAGTTCTTAGAGTGAAGGATTAATTTTCAACTGTGAGCATCCTCTGGTGAACTGAGTTACTGGGCTCATTGTTTGACATGAACAGAACATTTTGTGCGAGACTTGACATAAGTCTCCGTTCACCTTGCCGAGCACTTTGGAAATGTCAACCGGAGCGCCCTGTCCCTTTTGAAACAGCAGCCTCTCCCCCTCCGCAGCGCAGGCAGGCGCAGCAGCAGTCATCACATTGCAGTGTGCTCAGGTGCTCCGGACACGACGCTCGCACCGCATCAAGTTTTGGTCTCAGCCTATTCTCAGACCTCGCAGCCATCGAGAATCCAAACACTTCAGTGCAGCTGCAAAGGGGACAGGAACGCTTCTGCAGTCCTTGGCAGCGATATTCCCAATTCTGAGGGCCTGGCCTTTTAAGAGAGACTCTGTATTCTGTACAGGATGTTTTCATGTTATAATCAACGGTGGCTATGGATCCACCATAGTGTGGATGCTGCTACAGTTGCAAATGGAGAAATCAAGTCTTGACACATGCTGTTGTCAATGGAGCAGCTCTCTAGGCTCCCTGCTAAATGCCACCAACCTGCACTGGACCCATGTCACCATGTTTGCACTGTCACTGTTACTTCTGTCAGGTTAACATGATCACAGTTGCATTTTTCTTGGCTTCAGGTACCTTGTAGCTTTATCCTTCATTGCACTAACTAATTCTATACCCCTGAGTATCTCAACCTTTAGATGTTTTTCGAACTTCTTTGGTTAGAAAATGCATACATACCTTCCCTCGGATTATTTAATAAGAAATTGCTGATGTGTACATAACCTACAAAATGGCATTTCTTGGCACCATCATTCAAATCACTTTAGATCGCTCTTCACTTACTGAAACCTCTGCCTTTGTGGTTCACAAAACCAGTACAGGTAGCTGATTTTTTTTTTTTTTTGATAATTTGCTGCATGGCTTAGTAGGCTGAATTACTGCATAGTAGGAGCTGGCATAGTTTCTCATTTGCTTGCTTGCTTATGTGTGGTCTTGGTTCCATATGCATACAGGGAAATCGGTGCATATCTGGAGAAAAGCCTGTCATCTGGAGACATGATTTTTTGGAAATAACAAATTTTACTGTCTGGCAAATATCCAGTGGCTCACACTCATCTTCATAACAGCAAGAAGCTCAGTGTTTGTCTCCTGTAGAAGAGGATGATCTTTAAATCTTGAGCATAAAACCCACATAGATAAATAGTGATCTATTCTTTGAGAATTATTTTGAAAATTATACTAGGTAGCAATTTTGAATGAAATCTCCTTGCTGCAATAAGGGATTATTTGATATTTTGACAGAATAATTGATGCAAGCAGTTACATAGCAGAGAGTGCTAGGTGTGTTCAAGAACTGTGTTTGTGGAAACCTGAAAGTTGTCTTGAGCAGTCAAATTAGCAAAAATGTAATTGACTTTTTAAATTGCAGTGGCTGGGTCCATGCTTGGTTGATAGCAGATCTAATACTTAAATGGGACACTGTTGTGGCATCATTAGATTTACAGTATGTATTAGGTAGGGTGGGGGGTGGGGATGGGAAAGGAGCATTCTGATTCCCCTTGGGAGAAGCAGGGGTTGAAATGTGCAACAGGTGGATACTCTTCCTGGGACAGTGGGAGACTGATTATAAGCTGGGATTTTCCCACAGGCAGTCTGCAAGGCAGGCTGATGAAGAGGAAGCTTAGAGATGAGTGATCCTGGTACACCTCTTTCTTATCCAGTCTGAAAGGATCCTCTCATACCACACGCAAAGTAAACTAGTAGCATTTGCAGAACGTTGAAAATTGTCCCTAAACTTCCTAAAGTCAGTGGGATCATGGATTGCAGGGAACACTGCAGTTTAATGCTTCAATTAATTAAGAGAGACTCGGTAATGACTGGAAATATTCTTCAGAGAATGTCCTGGTCATGTTTCATCAGGCAGCAGCAAGCATATTCAAAGGTTAACATATCTGTCAGAGCAGTGTGTGTGTGTGTATGTGCCTGAGTTTTAGACTCCTAATTGTTGCTTTAGGCTTTACAGTGCTATAGAGCTTGATGTGTTGGAAGAAATAGATTTCTGCCATGGGCTTTAGAGACCAAATCCTCTCCAAGTGGCCTGTAACTCAGCACTGTGCAATGTTTTTGCAATATGAAGCATTTTAACCTACCTGACTGCTATAAACATTTTATTTTGCCATAATGAATAGCTATGGTATGGAACTCCTTGCTACAGTACACCACAATGGTTATGTGTCTATATAGATGATGAGATCTTCCGTGATTACAGAAGGAAATAAATATCCATGATGAACATAACCCCAGGGCCTGGACAAACAAACAACAATTCTGTGGGATATCAAGATGGGGATGGGGGAACCGAAAGCTACCAGGGAAAAAAATCATCCGGTCTGCCTTTAATATGGGTGCTTGCGAACTTCTCTGCTGTGATAAATGCAAGATAATTCCCTAAGTAAAGTGTGCAGAGCATATATGGTTATCAAGTACTATCTGAAATGTGATATCTCAGTACCCTTCAGTAACTTCTTCAAATGTTTGTGCCATTGACTGAGACCACCAGAAGCACCGTAATGGAAGATCCTAGGAAGAAATCTTCCGTAGGCTTGTCTGTTTTGCTTTGGTATTATATTTTTGCTGGTTTGCTTGATAACCTTCCTTTGATACATCCCTAACTGCTTAAAACAGGAGACTATTAGTAGACTTTGAGGAAATACTAAGCAATGAGTATGAGCTAATCATTTTACCATGTGCAGCCAGTAATTGTTCCAAGTGAAAAGTTTACGTGACTCACCAGAAATCACTGTTATGCTTCAAGTGTGAAATTGCGAACCGGTAAGGACCTGCACCTTGTGCGCGCTGCATACATTAAAAGCCACTGCTGGCTCTGTCTGCTTTGTCTTGTTATAGGAGCGTAATGGCATTGTGTCTGCTGCAGCAGGATGCCTTCCTCCTTCCCTCTGTCGACTCACATGCTGCCTCTTACAGGGACTAGTAGTAGAAGCATCAGTGGAAGAGAGAAACCCTGCACTGAAGTAACCTATTCTCAGGAATTGTTTCATTGCATTCAGTGGGGCAGCAGTGCTAGAAAAATCTGGGGTTTATGTTTGAGAGTACTGGTGGTAGATTCCCACGCGTCATTTGGCTTTGGTTGGGGTGACAAACTTGTTCTGTGTTGTACAGATTTTTATCAATCTTTGGTAAGTGACGTGTGCCAAAATTACCAGCAGTTGGTTCTCATTACCTTAAATTGTGCTCTATAACACAGGAAGCATGACGACACTGATCAAAAGCCTCTGAATACAGAAATCATCAGGAACACACACACCTTTTTGTGTATATATAGTCCAGTTTGTGTATTGTGAGCACAAACGTGAGCCTTTGTCATTGATGAAATCACGTATCCACGAACCATGTTTCTTTAAGCTGGTGTGTCCTGTTCCCACATAAGATGAAGTGCTCTTGTAAAACTTACATTTCTGTTCTTAATACTTTATTTTTTCTTACTTGCATTGCAAGGTTCAGGAACAAACTAAGCAAACTTTTATATGAATTTTACACTTCTGAATTTCAAAAGCAAACCCACATGTCCTAATTAGTTTTAATCAAAAGAAATAGTGTTTTTAACAGTTTCTATAAATATGTAATAGATGGTAACACAGCAGAAAAAAAATGGAATAATATTACTGTACTGATCACTCTATAAATGTGTTTTGACTAAAGTAGCCAAGGTTTTTTGGCTAACATTTGCCCTGCTATAGTTATTTGTTTCTAGAGGTGCTGGGGAGAAAAAAGGGAATGTGAAAGAAAAAATAAGAGAGAAGATAAATGTAGAATGTGAACATTTACATACAGGTTAAAAAGTGTTTATCCAAGTGTTTTGCATCAAAAACTGTTTAGAAACTTGCTTTATTTTTAAAAATCCCCCGGTAGTTCTACAAATACAAAGATTTCTCAAGAGAAAAGGTACAATGAGTAAGTGTTTTCTTCCACTGGTGTGTAAAAGAATAACCCATGACTAACTTTTCTCCAGGAATACAAGTAAAATCTGAGTAAATCTGGACTTCAAAATTTTTGTAGCAACACGGCAGAGCTGTGAGATGACAGGCCCACCCTACGCTTTTAACACCTCACCCGCCCACAGCCTGCAGGCAGGCAGAGCCAGAGATGGCCAAAAACTCAAGATGGTCCATATAGTGAGACAACTGGGGCACAGATGGAATGAAGTTTTCTTTCCCACGTGCGTTACCTATTTTGAAAAACATAAACAGTTCCCTCCTCCTTAATACTTTCTTTTAACACTGTCTGCTAACTAGTCACTTGGCCATGTCAAGACAGCTACAACTGTGCTTTTTGGAGCAGTCAGGAGGCTATGTTTTCAGAACGGAAGATGCTGTCATTTTTGTGAAACCTTGTTGGGTGAAACATTATGACATGCCTCAAGTGTAAAAGTTATCGAAATTATTCTATCAGTTTGATCACAGG
This sequence comes from Burhinus bistriatus, assembly GCA_013397275.1. Classification (NCBI taxonomy): domain Eukaryota; kingdom Metazoa; phylum Chordata; class Aves; order Charadriiformes; family Burhinidae; genus Burhinus; species Burhinus bistriatus. The sequence continues at coordinate 123,576 of VYXH01011498.1, read as the reverse complement.
ATTTTCTCAAGCCTGGGCTGAGAACCCCTCAAGCTGGGCCACAGTCTGCTGTTTTCCCTTCTTGCTCTTCACGCAGCCATGCTAACCACATGTTGGGCTATGTTATCAAGTGTGTAGCCAGCAGGCTCGAAGGAAGTGTTTACACACCTCTCTTGAGCACTTGTGAGGCCGTATTTGTAGTAATGCATCCAGTTTTGGGCTCCTCAGTACCAGAAAACTATTGACAAACTGGAGCAAGTTCAGCCACCGCAATGATCAGGGCAGGGGACCATGGGATGTAAGAAGAGGCTCTGAGAGATGGGTTTGCTCAGTCCGAAGAGCAGAAAGCTCAAGTGGGATCTGACTGCTGCTTTCAACTACATGGTGAGAGATGACAGAGAAGACAGAGCCAGGCTCCCCTTAGAGCTGCACAGTGACAGGGTGAGAGGCAACGGACAGAAGCTGCAATGTGGGAAACCCCAATTCAGTTGTAAGGAACTCTTTCACTGTGAGGGAGGTCAAACACTAGAACCAGGGCCTAGAGAAGTGTGGTATCTCCATCCCTGCAGATATTAAAAACTCATCTGGGCGAGTCTGTGACCAACTTTACCTAAATTTGAAGCTGGATCTAACATCAAAATTGATCCAACTTTGAGCAAGCTGAAAGGGGATATTGAAACTGCTTAACAACATGACCTCCAAAAGTCCCTTCCAACCTCAATTAATTAAGTATTCTCTTCCACAGGCATGTCATTGCCTGCTGTCATTATTGAAAACTAACAAGACCACAGCCTCTCTGACTCGCTTCTGGAATCTAGGAGAATAAGCCCGAGTTTAGTACTTCTGCTGTTGGTTGCAGACAATGTTGTGGCAAATCCAGTTGTGTCCTAAATAGCTGTGACCGTAACAGGGCTGTTGTAGCACCACCTTGTCTGGAAGCAGTGATAAAAGCATCTTTGTTGCTTCAGTCTCATATGCTGCTCTGTGCAAGTCCCAGTGCTATGGTGTCCTAGTATTCTGGAGCAATAGTGAACCTACATTGATATGAAGTCATGGTTTGGGGGTTTTTTTGTGCAAAAGCCACTGTGAGGAAACTCCAGGTCGTAACACTCAGAGTAGCTGTGTTGTCTTGAAGAATGAGTATTTTTCTTCATCCCCTCATTTTCCAGATCAGCCAGTTGAATCATGGTGGTCTCTGGTCATGGTTGCACTTGACAGCTAGGGAAACAGTGAGCACTGAGGTTGAGCCCTTTAGCCTTTTCTTTTTTTCTTTTTTTCTTTTCTTTTTTTTTCTTTTTTTTTCTTTTTTAACATCCCATTTCCAAAGTCCTTAATTCCGGGGCTGAAATGAAATGTGAGTACTTGCATGCCAAAAGGGATTATTTTACTCAGGTTTTCTGGAGGAGGAAAGGAAGAGGTTCTGAACAGGGATTAAAATAGCACACAGAATAGCCTTTGCTTGGAGTAGAAGGAATTGGATGCCTCACTCGTTTCAAGCTACAGTAATCACCTTAGCAAGCACCACTGAAGGGTATGAAGTGAAGTTACTCCTGTGTAGAATACTTTTGTTTTGTTCACTCTGCATATATAAATAAAGAATATAAAACTGTTCTTAAAACTTTGATTTGGGGTGCTACAGGGAAAGATCTGATATATAATAATCAAACAAGATCAGTCTCCCTGGGGACCATTTGCATTAATGAACCATCTGCTACCCTTTCTTCTATGAAGCGTCATGGACAGCATTGTGCTCTTTCTGTTGTGCCGTGATAATGGGATATTCAGGTGTCTGTGTAACAGGAGCATGTCTGACACATTTTGGATTGTTACTTCTCCCTCCCCAGTGACTGCCTCTTGTCTCAGGCAAGACAGTCCTGCTGGTCATCATAAATGTGACAAGAGACGGAAATAACCAAGAGGTCTCAGGTCTCCTTGGTAATATGGTGATTAACACGGGCTGTACAATGATGTGATTCATTCACAGAGGAGGCAAGTGTGGAGCTGTGAATGCTTTGCTTACGTGGCATTGCAGCATCCAGTCATGTACAGCAGGTTGCTGCTACTTGTATTGCATTAAGCACCTCATTTTCTTATTAAAAAAAAAAAAAAAATTAAAAAAATCTTCATTCTTTACTGATTCTCACAAGGTCTGAGGCATCTGATCATTACTTTGTGTCAGGAGAGAAATATCTACACTAGCTATGCTTAAAGAGGATTTTTCTAGTGAATCTGTGTATCTGCAGTTAGTCTTCAAACACCATTTCCCTTTCAGAGTAGGTGAAACAGAAGTGAAGGATTCTCTTACACGCATTTAAAACAACAGGGAAATTATTTCTGATTTCCATGCAGTTACTTTGGATTTACACCGTACTACCAAGGAGGGAATCAGTCCTAGTCTCACAGTAGTACCGTCACACCGGGAGATTACTGGTTGTGTCAGCAAAAACTTCTGTCTTTAAACACACTTCACTGAAGTTCTGTGTTTAAACACACTGCAAGACTGGCAAACTGGTAACAACGGACAAGGAGAAAGCTGAGGTACTCAAATTTTTTGCCTTAGTCTTCACTGGCAACCTGTCCTCCCACACCGCTTGAGTGGATGGACCATGGGGCAGGGACTGGGGGAGCAAAGTCCCTCCCAGAGTAAGAGAAGACCAGGTTCATGACCACTTGTGGAACCTGAACATACAGAAGTCTCTAGGACCTGATGAGATGCATCCCAGAGTCCTGAAGGAATTGGCTGATGTAGTTGCAAAGCCACTCTCCATGATATTTGAAAAGTCATGGCAGTCAGGGGAAATCCCTGGTGACTGGAAAAAGGGAAACATTGCACTCATTTTTAAAAAGGGTAGAAAGGAGGACCCTGGGAACTACGGACCCGTCAGCCTCCCCTCTGTGCCTGGGAAGATCACAGAACAGACTCTCCTCGAAGCTATGCTAAGGCCCATGGAGGACAGGGAGGTGATTTGAGACGGCCAGTATGGCTTCACCAAGGGCAAGTCCTGCCTGACCAACCTAGAGGCCTTCTATGAAAGAATGACTACATCAATGGAGCAGGGAAGAGCTGCCGATGTCATCTATCTGGACTTCTGTGAGGCTTTTGACATGGTCCCCCACAACATCTTTCTCTCTAAATTGAAGAGATATGGATCTGATGAGTGGACTGTTTGGTGGATGAGGAATTGGTTGGATGGCCGCATCCAGAGGGTAGTGGTCAGCAGCTCAATGTTCATATGGAGATCAGTGCCAAGTGATGTCCCTCAGAGGTCTGTATTGGGACCAGTACTGTTTAATATCTTCATCAATGACACAGACAGTGGCATTGAGTGCACCCTTGGAAAGTTTGCAGATGACATGAAGCTGAGCAGTGCAGTTAACGCACCTGAGGGACGGAATGCCATTCAGAGTGACCTGAACAAGCTCGAGAAGTGGGCCTGTGTGAACCTCATGAAGTTCAACAAGGCCAAGTGCATGACAATGTGCGCTCGCAGCCCAGAAAGCCAACTGCATCCTGGGCTGCATCAAAAAGCAGCATGGCCAGCAGGTTGAGGGAGGTGATTCTGCCCCTCTACTCCACTCTTGTGAGACCCCACCTGGAGCACCGCATTCAGCTCTGGGGTCCCCAACATAAGAAGGACATGGACCTGTTGGAGCTGAGTATAGAGGAGGGCCACGAAGATGACTGGAGGGCTGGAGCACCTCCTATAAGGAAAGGCTGGGAGAGTTGGAGTTGTTCAGCCTGGAGAAGAGAAGGTTCCAGGGAGACCTTATTGTGGCCTTTCAGTACTTAAGGGGGGCTTATAAGAATGATGAGGACAAACTTTTTAGCAGGACCTGTTGCAATAGGACAAGGGGTAATGGTTTTAAACTAAAAGAGGGTAGATTTAGACTAGATATAAGGAAGGAATTCTTTACGGTTAGAGTGGTGAAACACTGGCACAGGTTGCCCAGAGAGGTGGTAGATGCCCCATCCCTGGAAACATTCAAGGTCAGGTTGGATGGGGCTCTGAGCAACCTCATCTAGTTGAAGATGTCCCTGCTTATTGCAGGGGGCTTGGACTAGATGACCTTTAAAGGTCTTTTCCAACCCAAACTATTCTATGATTCTATGAAGCTTAAACTCTGCAGCCCTCCCATGCTTTGATTTCATTGGCAGTAAGAGATGCTTAGTTATCAAGGGTGGCCTTGGCAGGAGAAAAAGGGCCAAACCTTGCATGTCTTGTCTACATGTTGGTGTGTGTGAGTAGAAGCTATGCCTCTTGGTAGCACCAAGTTCACCTCTTTTTTTATGTCTTAGAAGATTAGGTGGAAAGAATATAGCCTCACACAAGCTTGTGCAAGAATTACAGACCCAGACTTTTATTAAACAGAAAATAATTTTGTCTTGAAAAATGTCTTCTGCTTATATACACAATTCTTTATTCTACTGACATGACTTTTTCTTGAGGCTCTCTCTCATCAAATTCCAGCAATTGGAATGTCTTTTCCAGAACGCTGCTGTTTTATGGTGTGTTGGGTCTTGTGAGTGCAGCAGTCTTTAGTCTTTTAAAGTAAAAGCCAAGCCAATTACTAAATTCCTTCCTTGTCCTAGTGCACAAATCTTCACAGCATGGCTTTTATTTAGAAGTAGCTTGCAGACCAGGTGATAACTTAGAGATCTCTGATCAGCAGGTCACTCGTGTCTCAGATGCACATGAATTCAAGGGAAAGCTACCATATGAATGATTTAAGAGATCATTTGGCTGTTTTTCTTCCCCCACCCCCATTCATTCACAGTAGTTAGCCCCTCTTTTTGAAAATACTGATAGTCGAACCATAAACCAAGATAATTAAATCATTAATTCTTTCCCCCAATACCAGCTGTTCTCCTGTTTTTCTTCCTATCGGTGCTCATAAACAGGCAAGACTTCTTGCTATATTAAATATCCATATTGTTGGCAAAAAGCAAAAATGTTGTCCTTTGCTGCTACCTGAATGTATTAGTCATTAATGAAGAAAGTCTGGTGTTTGCAGGACAGCTGGTGCTCTCCATAGTACTACTTGCTAGCAGCTATCCCTTTGCTCTCTTTTGACATTGTGCAAAATGAAAATGTACTTAAAAGGTTAAAGAAGATTCCTCAGCACTAGGAAGTGATAAACTAACATTGCGGGAAACGAAGAACAGAACAGGATAGAAACTGTAAAGTTTCTCTGTGCAGCCTCGTCAGTGTCTCATCTCCTCCCCGTCCACCCCCTTCCCTTGTTAGCTGTTTTTTTGAAATATTTGTGTACATAAAGCCCGTTGGTAGACTCCTGACGCTCTGGGGAGATTTGTGCCTGCTTAATGCAAGCAGGGAAAGCGTATGGTGTGGCTGGTTCCTGGGGATGAAGCGGGTGCAGGAGGGACTGCCTCCGCAGGCACGTCAGCACCCGTGAGCTGGGGCTGTCCCTGCTCCGTGGGCACAAGCCAGGGCTTTCCCTGCTCCATGGGCATGAGCCAGGGCTGTCCCTGCTCCGTGCGCACGAGCTGGCTCCCATCTGAGCTGGGGAGCTGTGACCGTGCAGCTGCTGAATGCTGCCAAGAGGAGGGATGTCTGCGCTGGCACCTCACCAGGGGATAGGAAAATGTGTTGGGGAAAGTCAGAAGAGGCAAGTTAAGGCCTTTTTCTGAGAAGAGAGTACATCTAAGCTTGTGCAATGTGGACGAGGGAGGGCGGGCGCTTAGAAGGTGTTTAGACGCCTCACAAAAAATATTCAGGCTTTCTTAGTTGGCCCAGCTGCCCTTGGGGAGGAGTGAGGGGTCAGCAGAGTTGAGTGTTCAGGGTCTTATTTTTCCTCAAAGGGCTACAGACACCAACACTGAACATCCTCCCCCGCCACATTTGTAAATTAATCAGTAATTCCAGTTTGATCTGCCTAAATTTCTTTTTTTTTAGTGGGCAGTGGTATTTCTGTGTGTTGCAATAGAACAGCTGACGAGAGAATGGTAAAACTTGAAAGTGACCTTTTGCTAATGGTCCTCGAGAGTGTTGGGAAGGGTTTGTTTGCTTAGACTGTGACTACTCCCTTGTGAGCAGCTTCAGCCTATTGAATTTAATTGGTCTATAGATGTTGTTCTCCTGGCTTTATTTAGTTTGGAGGAAAGACGGTGAGGGAGGGGTGAAGTTAGACAGGCTACTTCGTATCTTTATGTGTTCTTGTTTTTCCCCGTATTTCAGGGTTTTCTGTGCTCTGCAAAGAGCACTGGAGTTGAAGTATAAGAAATGCAAGGATAGAGTAAGAGACCTGTGTTTGAAACCTGATTTGGTGGAGATTAAGAGGGAAAGGAAATATGGCTATCGCTTTGTCTATGAGTACTTTTTTTAAACTTGCTTATCTTACCTGCTGCGATCTTGGATAGTATTCCAAATACCCACGGCATTCCTCCCCACCAGGAAAGCACTGTTATCCCTGTTGTGCAGATAAGGGCTATGTGTCAGAATGGACTCTACAGTCTGTACTACCCAGGCTTGAATTTTTGCTCTATTGAGAGTTGCAGAGCCCTATCACTTGTGCCTATTCATTTGAAAGGTTCAAGGCAGAGAAGAATTGCACCCAGAAAGGTTGCCTGGCTAATCCAATGGTGATTTTAATGAGCGGAGAAGAGGAGAGGCTGGAGGCAGGGCAGTGGATAGTCTTCATTTGGCCATAAGCACCCAGCGTGGATTTGCCGTGCTGGTGTGACAAATGTGACGGAACGCTAAGTCCTTCTTCTGCTGGCTCTGCTTTTAGCCTATGTCCAGCTCAACTGGGGAGAAAACCCAGGGCTCTTGACACCCATCTTTATATCCTTATACTTGACCTTACGTGGGAAGCCAGGCCTGTTGCTTGTGAAGGGTGGATAGACAGCATTCGTACCAGGAAACTCAGCAGTTGGCACCCTTGAGTTTCATTCCCAGCCATGCTCTACGTTCCTCCAGCTGTTTACTCACTAACTTTGTACCTGTGGAGGGCCCTGTGCAAAGTGAGGCACTTCTGCTGGGAAGGGAACATCAGCCCCGGGTTCAAGGAAAGGGAGCATTGTGAACGTGGAGAACCTAACCCACTCGCTCTTCTCCATAGAGACGTAAGAGCTTCTAGTAATAGTCCTCTCCTAGTGTGATTTGATTCCCAC